>JAVLUX010000009.1:6017500-6065000 GCA_032164185.1 Moxostoma hubbsi | reverse complement strand
CACTCAGGATGGAAAGTAGTCTTGATATGTATCCATCTGGTAACTGCCTAGCAACCAGATGCAGTTACCCTAGCAACCAAGTAACAAATCACATATCTTTGAACCAGAACATCGTAGAGACTTAGGGGTTGACATATTTCACACAAGATTGCAAGGAGCCTTATGAGTATCACCTTGGTAACTGCCTAGCAACCAGATGGGGTTACCCTAGCAACCAACTAACAAATCACATATCTCTGCACCAGAAAATCGTAGAGACTTCCGGGTTGACATAATTCACTCAGGATGGAAAGGAGGCTTGATAAGTATCACCCTGGTAACTGCATAGCAACCAGACGGCGTTACCCTAGCAACCAAGTAACAAATCACATATCTTTGAAACAGAATATCGTAGAGACTTAGGGGTTGACATATTTCACACAGGATTGCAAGGAGCCTTATGAGTATCACTTTGGTAACTGCCTAGCAACCAGATGTATTTACCCTAGCAACCAAGTAACAAATCACATATCTCTGCACCAGAAAATCATACAGACTTCCTGTTCCACTTATTTCACTCAGGATGGAAAGTAGCCTTGATATGTATCACTCTGGTAACTGCCTAGCAACCAGATGTGATTACCCTAGCAACCAAGTAACAAATCACATATCTCTGCAACAGAAAATCAGAGAGACTTCCGGGTTGACTTATTTCACTCAGGATGGAAAGTAGCCTTGATATGTATCACTCTGGTAACTGCCTAGCAACCAGATGTGATTACCCTAGCAACCAAGTAACAAATCACATATCTCTGCAACAGAAAATAAGAGAGACTTCCGGGTTGACATAATTCACTCAGGATGGAAAGGAGGCTTGATAAGTATCACCCTGGTAACTGCATAGCAACCAGACAGGGATACCCTAGCAACCAAGTAACAAATCACATATCTCTGCAACAGAAAATCGTAGAGACTTCCGGGTTGACATAATTCACTCAGAATGGAAAGGAGGCTTGATAAGTATCACCCTGGTAACTGCATAGCAACCAGATGGGGTTACCCTAGCAACCAAGTAACAAATAATATATCTCTTCACCAGAACATCCTAGAGACTTCCTGTTTGACTTATTTCGCTCAGGATAGCAAGGAGTCTTGAAAAGTATCACTCTGGTAACTGCCTAGCAACGACAAGGGCTTACCCTAGCAACCAAGTAACAAATCACATAACTCTGCACCAGAAAATCGTAAAGACTTCCTGTTTCACTTATTTTACTCAAGATGGAAAGTAGCCTTGATATATATCACTCTGGTAACTGCCTATCAACCAGATATGGTTACCCTAGCAACCAAGTAACAAATCACATATCTATGCAACAGAAAATCATAGAGACTTCCTGGTTGACTTTATTCACTCAGAATGAAAAGGAGGCTTGATAAGGATCACCCTGGTAACTGCCTAGCAACCAGATGTGGTTACCCTAGCAACCAAGTAACAAATCACATACCTTTGAACCAGAACATCGTAGAGACTTAGGGGTTAACATATTTCACACAGGATTGCAAGGAGCCTTATGAGTATCACCTTGGTAACTGCCTAGCAACCAGACGGGGTTACCCTAGCAACCAAGTAACAAATCACATATCTCTGCAACAGAAAATCGTAGAGACTACCTGTTTCACTTATTTCACTCAGGAAAAAGTAGCCTTGATATGTATCACTCTGGTAACTGCCTAGCAACCAGATGTGATTACCCTAGCAACCAAGTAACAAATCACATATCTCTGCAACAGAAAATCAGAGAGACTTCCGGGTTGACTTATTTCAATCAGGATGGAAAGTATCCTTGAAATGTATCACTCTGGTAACTGCCTAGCAACCAGATGTGATTACCCTAGCAACCAAGTAACAAATCACATATCTCTGCAACAGAAAATCATAGAGACTTCCGGGTTGACTTTATTCACTCAGGATGGAAAGTAGCCTTGATATGTATCACTCTGGTAACTGCCTAGTAACCAGACGGGGTTACCCTAGCAACCTAGCAACCAAGTAACAAATCACATATATCTGCACCATTATATCGTAGAGACTACCTGTTTCACTTATTTCACTCAGGATGGAAAGTAGCCTTGATATGTATCATTCTGGTAACTGCATAGCAACCAGACAGGGTTACCTTAGCAACCAAGTAACAAATCACGTATCTTTGAACCAGAAAATCGTAGAGACTTAGGGGTTGACATATTTCACACAGGATTGCAAGGAGCCTTATGAGTATCACTTTGGTAACTGCCTAGCAACCAGATGTGTTTACCCTAGCAACCAAGTAACAAGTCACATATCTCTGCACCAGAAAATCATAGAGACTTCCTGTTTCACTTATTTCACTCAGGATGGAAAGTAGACTTGATATGTATCCCTCTGGTAACTGCCTAGCAACCAGATGCGGTTACCCTAGCAACCAAGTATCAAATCACATATCTTTGAACCAGAACATCGTAGAGACTTAGGGGTTGACATATTTCACACAGGATTGCAAGGAGCCTTATGAGTATCACCTTAGTAACTGCCTAGCAACCAGATGGGGTTGCCCTAGCAACCAACTAACAAATCACATATCTCTGCACCAGAAAATCGTAGAGACTTCCGGGTTGACATAATTCACTCAGGATGGAAAGGAGGCTTGATAAGTATCACTCTGGTAACTGCCTAGCAACGACAAGGGCTTACCCTAGCAACCAAGTAACAAATCACATAACTCTGCACCAGAAAATCGTAGAGACTTCCTGTTTCACTTATTTTACTCAGGATGGAAAGTAGCCTTGATATATATCACTCTGGTAACTGCCTATCAACCAGATATGGTTACCCTAGCAACCAAGTAACAAATCACATATCTATGCAACAGAAAATCAAAGAGACTTCCGGGTTGACTTTATTCACTCAGAATGAAAAGGAGGCTTGATAAGGATCACCCTGGAAACTGCCTAGCAACCAGATTGGGTTACCCTAGCAACCAAGTAAAAAATGATATATCTATCTGTCTATCTGTCTATCTGTCTATCTATCTATCTTTCTGATGGTCAATATCTATCTATCTATCTATCTATCTGAGGGTCAATATCTATCTATCTATCTATCTAACTATCTGCGGGTCAATAACTATCTATCTATCTATCTGTGGGTCATACTCTATCTATCTATATCTCAGGGTCAATGACTATCTGTCTATCTATATATCTGACGGTCAATATCTATCTATCTATCTAAGGGTCAATGTCTATCTATCTATCTATCTATCTATCTATCTATCTATCTATCTATCTATCTATCTATCTATCTGAGGGTCAATATCTATCTATCTATCTATCTATCTAACTATCTGCGGGTCAATAACTATCTATCTATCTATCTGTGGGTCATACTCTATCTATCTATATCTCAGGGTCAATGACTATCTATCTATCTATATATCTGACGTCAATATCTATCTATCTAAGGGTCAATGACTATCAATCTATCTTTCTATCTTTCTATCTTTCTATCTATCTATCTGAGGGTCAATATCTATCTATCTATCTGAGGATCAATATCTATCTATCTATCTATCTATCTATCTAATGGTCAATATCTATCTATCTATCTATCTATCTATCTATCTATCTATCTATCTATCTATCTGATGGTCAATAACTATCTATCTATCTATCTATCTATCTGATGGTCAATAACTATCTATCTATCTATCTATCTATCTATCTATCTATCTATCTGAGGGTCAATATCTATCTATCTATCTATCTATCTATGGGTCATACTCTATCTATCTATCTATCTTTCTATCTATCTATCTATCTATCTATCTATCTATCTATCTATCTATCTATCTATCTATCTATCTATCTATCTGAGGGTCAATATCCATCTATCTATCTATCTGAGGGTCAATATCTATCTATCTATCTATCTATCTATGGGTCATACTCTATCTATCTATCTATCTTTCTTTCTTTCTATCTATCTATCTATCTATCTATCTATCTATCTATCTATCTATCTATCTATCTATCTATCTATCTAATCTATTTGATAGACTGAATGGTTTTATAATCTCTAAACTTTTAACTTTGAAAACTACTACTTATAATTACATCAAACTAGAAACCGTAAATCTTCAAACTTTTACAACTACTTCAAACTTTATGCTAGGCTTTCTCAAGCCAACCTAAAGTTTGTACTCAAACTTTTTAATCTAGTTATTAGGTTGGCTTGAGAAAGCCAACTTACTGAAATCCTATTTAAACTTATTATTATTATTATTATTAGGTTGGCTTGAGAAAGCCAACTTACTGAAATCCTATTTAAACTTATTATTAGGTTGGCTTGAGAAAGCCAACTTACTGAAATCCTATTTAAACTTATTATTATTATTATTAGGTTGGCTTGAGAAAGCCAACTTACTGAAATCCTATTTAAACTCATTATTATTAGGTTGGCATGAGAAAGCCAACTTACTGAAATCCTATTTAAACTTATTATTATTATTATTATTATTCTGAGACTAAATTTCTAAATCTAACTCCTCCTAGAGCTTTTAAGCTACATGCACCAAACTCGGCACAGACCTTCAGACTAATCCCGAATAGTGTGCTATATCTTTTCTAACTGATCGGACTTACGGTTTTCCTAAAAATGACGATCAAAACTCGGAAAAACTCCCATTGACTTAACATTGCGGAATGTTCAGAAATTTAAATCCCAACTGACGTTTTCACACACACAGACAAAAAAGGGCCTGTCAGCCCTGCGTCTCTCCCTCTCTCTCTCCCACAGAGGATTTCTTTTATCAAGCAGCCAATAAGTAATGACCTAAAATCTTCATAGCCACAGTATAGTAGCTTCCAGGTTGACTTGATTCACTCAGTATGGAAAGGAGGCTTGATAAGTATCACCCTGGTAACTGCATAGCAACCAGACAGGGTTACCCTAGCAACCAAATAGCAAATCACATATCTCTGCACCAGAAAATCATACAGACTTCCTGTTTCACTTATTTCACTCAGGATGGAAAGTAGCCTTGATATGTATCACTCTGGTAACTGCCTAGCAACCAGATGTGATTACCCTAGCAACCAAGTAACAAATCACATATCTCTGCAACAGAAAATCATAGAGACTTCCGGGTTGACTTTATTCACTCAGGATGGAAAGTAGCCTTGATATGTATCACTCTGGTAACTGCCTAGCAACCAGACGGGGTTACCCTAGCAACCAAGTAACAAATCACATATCTCTGCACCAGAAAATCGTAGAGACTACCTGTTTCACTTATTTCACTCAGGATGGAAAGTAGCCTTGATATGTATCACTCTGGTAACTGCCTAGCAACCAGATGTGATTACCCTAGCAACCAAGTAACAAATCACATATCTCTGCAACAGAAAATCAGAGAGACTTCCGGGTTGACTTATTTCACTCAGGATGGAAAGTAGCCTTGATATGTATCACTCTGGTAACTGCCTAGCAACCAGATGTGATTACCCTATCAACCAAGTAACAAATCACATATCTCTGCAACAGAAAATCATAGAGACTTCCGGGTTGACTTTATTCACTCAGGATGGAAAGTAGCCTTGATATGTATCACTCTGGTAACTGCCTAGCAACCAGACGGGGTTACCCTAGCAACCAAGTAACAAATCACATATCTCTGCACCAGAAAATCGTAGAGACTACCTGTTTCACTTATTTCACTCAGGATGGAAAGTAGCCTTTATGTATCACTCTGGTAACTGCATAGCAACCAGACAGGGTTACCTTAGCAACCAAGTAACAAATCACATATCTTTGAACCAGAACATCGTAGAGACTTAGGGGTTGACATATTTCACACAGGATTGCATGGAGCCTTATGAGTATCACTTTGGTAACTCCCTAGCAACCAGATGTGTTTACCCTAGCAACCAAGTAACAAATCACATATCTCTGCACCAGAAAATCATAGAGACTTCCTGTTTCACTTATTTCTCTCAGGATGGAAAGTAGCGTTGATATGTATCCCTCTGGTAACTGCCTAGCAACCAGATGCGGTTACCCTAGCAACCAAGTAACAAATCACATATCTTTGAACCAGAACATCGTAGAGACATAGGGGTTGAAATATTTCTCACAGGATTGCAAGGGGCCTTATGAGTATCACGTAGGTAACTGCCTAGCAACCAGATGGGGTTACCCTAGCAACCAAGTAACAAATCACATATCTCTGCACAAGAAATTTGTAGTGATTCCGTGTTGACGTATTTCATTTAGGATGGCAAGGAGCATTGTTGGCTTGCCCCTTGGTAACTGCCTAGCAACCAGATGGGGTTACCCTAGCAACCAAGTAACAAACCACATACCTCTGTACTAGAAAATCGTAGAGACTTCCGGGTTGACTTATTTTACTCAGGATGGCAAGTAGAGTTGGTGGCTGTCACCTTAGTAACTGCATATCAACCAGATGGGTTTCCCTAGCAACCATGGAACAACACCTATATCTCTGCACCAGAACATCCTACTGTCATGGGGGTGGCCTCTTTCAACTTTGGGCAGTAGGTGGGACATTGTGGTAAGAAATTTTGCAACGGCAAACACCACTCACATTTTCTTCAGGAAATGTACATTCTAGTTAGTGGTGCTTGCCATAGGCAAAGCATCACTATTGTTCTCTTGCATACTTATTATTATTATTATAATTATTATTATTCCACACATAGTTTGGCGCGCTACTCCTCCCGCAACTTTTGTCACAGACCCCTGAGTGAGGCATCAAATCGTGCGGCATATTGAGGAGAGGTGTGCTATATCTTTTCTAAGCGATCGGGGGTACGTTGTTTGCCCCAGGGGCAAAAAATTGGGCAAAAAATCCCATTGACTTAACATTGAGCCGAACTTTGACGAGTTATAGCTCAGAGCGAGGATTTCACAGAGACGTGTGATTTACCACTTTTGAAGAGGCTGACAGGCTCTCTGAGAACATACCTCACAATGGGGTAAAAGTTTTACCCCTGGGGGGCAGGAGCTGCCCAAAGTTGCCCCAATGTAAGTCAGTGGAATTTTTTGAAAAATTTTTTGCTCGCAGACCCACAAATGAGGCGTCAAATCGTGCGGATTATTTGGGAATGGTGTGCTATGACTTCTATAAGTGATCGGGGGTACGGTATTTGCCCCAGGGGCAAAAAATTGTGCAAAAAATCCCATTGACTTAACATTGCGCCAAACTTTGACAAGTCATAGCTCAGAGCAAGGATTTCACAGACACGTGTGATTTACCACATTTGAAGAGGCTGACAGGCTCTGTGAGAACATACCTCACAATGGGGTAAAAGTTGCACCCCTTGGGGGCAGGAGCTGCCCAAATTTGCCCCAATGTTAAGTCTATGGTAGATTTTGTATTGAACATAACTCTGGATCACAGTGTCTTAGAGACAAGGGGGCGGGCTCATTTTACTCAGACGACCAATCAGTCTCTCAGGATCATTGTGAAGCTATCAAGCAACGCCCTAGCAACCATTTACAGTACCTTAGCAACAAGTCCCATAGACTTCCATTGAAAGAGATCAAAGGGATTTCTCTGGACTGAATTATCATAGAAACACAAGGGTGGTCTCGTTTGACTTGGGCCAGTAAAACAGCCATTCATGAATCCCCTCAACACTTCCTAGCCCCTCCCTAGCAACCATTTTCGAGCACCTTAGCAACCAAAATCCAAAGAGAGATATCTTCCATTCTGAATGTCACAGAGGCATGGGAGTTGGTTTATATCATTCATACTGACAAGCAGCCTTTGGAGATTCATCATTGGCAGCTGCCAAGCCACTCCCTAGCAACAATTTAGAGCACCCTAGCAACCACATTTATTGATTTAAATTACTTTAAGATATCTTCAGATCAGAATGTCCTAGAGACATGATAGTTGCTTTGTTTTAATTGGGTGAGTAATCAGTCTTCAGCTTTCATCATGTGAACTACTTAGCCACGCCCTAGCAACCATTTAAAGCACCCTAGCAACAAAGAACCATTGACATCCATTCAAAATCACTAAGATGTGTATCTTAGGATCAGAATGACGTAGAGACTTCCGGGTTGACTTATTTCACTCAGGATGGCAAGGAGCATTGTTCCCTGTCACCTTGATAACTGCCTAGCAACCAGATGGGGTTACCCTAGCAACCAAGCAACAAATCAAATATCTCTGCACAAGAAAATCACAGAGAGTTCCGGGTTGACTTATTTCACTCAGGATGGCAAGGAGCATTGTTGGCTGTCACCTTGGTAACTGCCTAGCAACCAGATGGGGTTACCCTAGCAACCAAATAACAAATCACATATCTTTGAACCAGAACATCGTAGAGACATAGGGGTTGAAATATTTCTCACAGGATTGCAAGGGGCCTTATGAGTATCACGTAGGTAACTGCCTAGCAACCAGATGGGGTTACCCTAGCAACCAAGACAGAAAGCGCATATCTCTGCACAAGAAAATCACAGAGACTTCCGGGTTGACTTATTTCACTCAGGATGGCAAGGAGCATTGTTGGCTGTCACCTTGGTAACTGCCTAGCAACCAGATGGGGTTACCCTAGCAACCAAGTAACAAATCACATATCTCTGAACCAGAAAATTGTAGAGATTCCGGGTTGAATTATTCCATTCAGGATGGCAAGGAGCATTGTTGGCTTGCCCCTTGATAACTGCCTAGCAACCAGATATGGTTACCCTAGCAACCAAGTAACAAATCACATATCTTTGAACCAGAACATCGTAGAGACTTCCGGGCTGACTTATTTTACTCAGGATGGCAAGTAGCATTGGTGGCTGTCACCTTAGTAACTGCATATCAACCAGATGGGTTTCCCTAGCAACCATGGAAAAACACCAATATCTCTGCACCAGAACATCCTACTGTCATGGGGGTGGCCTCTTTCAACTTTGGGCAGTGGGTGGGACATTGTGGTAAGAAATTTTGCCACGGCAAGCACCACTCACATTTTCTTCAGGAAATGTACATTCTAGTTAGTGGTGCTTGCCATAGGCAAAGCATCACTATTGTTCTCTTGCATACTTATTATTATTATTAGGTTGGCTTGAGAAAGCCAACTTACTGAAATCCTATTTAAACTTATTATTATTAGGTTGGCTTGAGAAAGCCAACTTACTGAAATCCTATTTAAACTTATTATTATTATTATTATTATTCTGAGACTAAATTTCTAAATCTAACTCCTCCTAGAGCTTTTAAGCTACATGCACCAAACTCGGCACAGACCTTCAGACTAATCCCGAATAGTGTGCTATATCTTTTCTAACTGATCGGACTTACGGTTTTCCTAAAAATGACGATCAAAACTCGGAAAAACTCCCATTGACTTAACATTGCGGAATGTTCAGAAATTTAAATCCCAACTGACGTTTTCACACACACAGACAAAAAAGGGCCTGTCAGCCCTGCGTCTCTCCCTCTCTCTCTCCCACAGAGGATTTCTTTTATCAAGCAGCCAATAAGTAATGACCTAAAATCTTCATAGCCACAGTATAGTAGCTTCCAGGTTGACTTGATTCACTCAGTATGGAAAGGAGGCTTGATAAGTATCACCCTGGTAACTGCATAGCAACCAGACAGGGTTACCCTAGCAACCAAATAGCAAATCACATATCTCTGCACCAGAAAATCATACAGACTTCCTGTTTCACTTATTTCACTCAGGATGGAAAGTAGCCTTGATATGTATCACTCTGGTAACTGCCTAGCAACCAGATGTGATTACCCTAGCAACCAAGTAACAAATCACATATCTCTGCAACAGAAAATCATAGAGACTTCCGGGTTGACTTTATTCACTCAGGATGGAAAGTAGCCTTGATATGTATCACTCTGGTAACTGCCTAGCAACCAGACGGGGTTACCCTAGCAACCAAGTAACAAATCACATATCTCTGCACCAGAAAATCGTAGAGACTACCTGTTTCACTTATTTCACTCAGGATGGAAAGTAGCCTTGATATGTATCACTCTGGTAACTGCCTAGCAACCAGATGTGATTACCCTAGCAACCAAGTAACAAATCACATATCTCTGCAACAGAAAATCAGAGAGACTTCCGGGTTGACTTATTTCACTCAGGATGGAAAGTAGCCTTGATATGTATCACTCTGGTAACTGCCTAGCAACCAGATGTGATTACCCTATCAACCAAGTAACAAATCACATATCTCTGCAACAGAAAATCATAGAGACTTCCGGGTTGACTTTATTCACTCAGGATGGAAAGTAGCCTTGATATGTATCACTCTGGTAACTGCCTAGCAACCAGACGGGGTTACCCTAGCAACCAAGTAACAAATCACATATCTCTGCACCAGAAAATCGTAGAGACTACCTGTTTCACTTATTTCACTCAGGATGGAAAGTAGCCTTTATGTATCACTCTGGTAACTGCATAGCAACCAGACAGGGTTACCTTAGCAACCAAGTAACAAATCACATATCTTTGAACCAGAACATCGTAGAGACTTAGGGGTTGACATATTTCACACAGGATTGCATGGAGCCTTATGAGTATCACTTTGGTAACTCCCTAGCAACCAGATGTGTTTACCCTAGCAACCAAGTAACAAATCACATATCTCTGCACCAGAAAATCATAGAGACTTGCTGTTTCACTTATTTCTCTCAGGATGGAAAGTAGCCTTGATATGTATCCCTCTGGTAACTGCCTAGCAACCAGATGCGGTTACCCTAGCAACCAAGTAACAAATCACATATCTTTGAACCAGAACATCGTAGAGACTTAGGGGTTGACATATTTCACACAGGATTGCAAGGAGCCTTATGAGTATCACCTTGGTAACTGCCTAGCAACCAGATGGGGTTACCCTAGCAACCAACTAACAAATCACATATCTCTGCAGCAGAAAATCGTAGAGACTTCATGTTTCACTTATTTCACTCAGGATGGAAAGGAGGCTTGATAAGTATCACCCTGGTAACTGCATAGCAACCAGACAGGGATACCCTAGCAACCGAGTAACAAATCACATATCTCTGCAACAGAAAATCGTAGAGACTTCCGGGTTGACATAATTCACTCAGGATGGAAAGGAGGCTTGATAAGTATCACCCTGGTAACTGCATAGCAACCAGATGGGGTTACCCTAGCAACCAAGTAACAAATAATATATCTCTTCACCAGAAAATCGTAGAGACTTCCTGTTTGAATTATTTCACTCAGGATAGCAAGGAGTCTTGAAAAGTATCACTCTGGTAACTGCCTAGCAACGACAAGTGCTTACCCTAGCAACCAAGTAACAAATCACATAACTCTGCACCAGAAAATCGTAGAGACTTCCTGTTTCACTTATTTTACTCAAGATGGAAAGTAGCCTTGATATATATCACTCTGGTAACTGCCTATCAACCAGATATGGTTACCCTAGCAACCAAGTAACAAATCACGTATCTATGCAACAGAAAATCATAGAGACTTCCGGGTTGACTTTATTCACTCAGAATGAAAAGTAGGCTTGATAAGGATCACCCTGGAAAATGCCTAGCAACCAGATTGGGTTACCCTAGCACCCAAGTAAAAAATGATATATCTATCTGTCTAGCTAGCTATCTATCTATCTATCTATCTATCTATCTATCTATCTATCTATCTATCTATCTATCTATCTATCTATCTATCTATCTATCTATTTATCTTTCTGAGGGTCAATATCTATCTATCTATCTGAGGGTCAATATCTATCTATCTATCTATCTAACTATCTGCGGGTCAATAACTATCTATCTATCTATCTGTGGGTCATACTCTATCTATCTATATCTCAGGGTCAATGACTATCTATCTATCTATATATCTGACGGTCAATATCTATCTATCTATCTATCTATCTATCTATCTGTGGGTCAGACTCTATCTATCTATCTATCTATCTGAGCGTCAATATCTATCTATCTATCTATGGGTCATACTCTATCTATCTATCTATCTATCTATCTGAGGGTCAATATCTATCTATCTATCTATCTATCTATCTATCTATCTATCTATCTATCTATCTATCTATCTATCTATCTATCTATCTATCTATCTATCTATCTATCTATCTAATCTATTTGATAGACTGAATGGTTTTATAATCTCTAAACTTCGAACTTTGAAAACTACTACTTATAATTACATCAAACTAGAAACCGTAAATCTTCAAACTTTTACAACTACTTCAAACTTTATGCTAGGCTTTCTCAAGCCAACCTAAAGTTTGTACTCAAACTTTTCAATCTAGTTATTATTATTATTCTGAGACTAAATTTCTAAATGTAACTCCTCCTAGAGCTTTTAAGCTACATGCACCAAACTCGGCACAGACCTTCAGACTAATCCCGAATAGTGTGCTATATCTTTTCTAACTGATCGGACTTACAGTTTTCCTAAAAATGACGATCAAAACTCGGAAAAACTCCCATTGATTAACATTGCGGAATGTTCAGAAATTTAAATCCCAACTGACGTTTTCACACACACAGACGAAAAAGGGCCTGTCAGCCCTGCGCCTCTCCCTCTCTCTCTCCCTCAGAGGATTTCTTTTATCAAGCAGCCAATAAGTAATGACCTAAAATCTTCAAAGCCACAGTATAGTAGCTTCCAGGTTGACTTGATTCACTCAGTATGGAAAGGAGGCTTGATAAGTATCACCCTGGTAACTGCATAGCAACCAGACAGGGTTACCCTAGCAACCAAATAACAAATCACATATTTCTGCACCAGAAAATCATACAGACTTCCTGTTTCACTTATTTCACTCAGGATGGAAAGTAGCCTTGATATGTATCACTCTTGTAACTGCCTAGCAACCAGATGGGGTTACCCTAGCAACCAAGTAACAAATCACATATCTCTGCACCAGAAAATCGTAGTGACTTCCTGTTTCACTTATTTCACTCAAGATGGAAAGTAGCCTTGATATTTATCACTCTGGTAACTGCCTAGCAACCAGATGTGATTACCCTAGCAACCAAGTAACAAATCACATATCTCTGCAACAGAAAATCAGAGAGACTTCCGGGTTGACTTATTTCACTCAGAATGGAAAGTAGCCTTGATATGCATCACTCTGGTAACTGCCTAGCAACCAGATTGGGTTACCCTAGCAACCAAGTAACAAATCATATATTTCTGCTTCAGAAAATCGTAGAGACTTCTGGGTTGACTTAATTCACTCAGGATGGAAAGGAGGCTTGATAAGTATCATCCTGGTAATTGCATAGCAACCAGACAGGGTTACCCTAGCAACCAAATAACAAATCACATATCTCTGCACCATTAATTCATACAGACTTGCGGGTTGACTTTATTCACTCAAGATGGAAAGGAGGCTTGATAAGTATCACCCTGGTAACTGCATAGCAACCAGACAGGGTTACCCTAGCAACCAAGTAACAATTCACATATCTTTGAACCAGAACATCGTAGAGACTTAGGGGTTGACATATTTCACTCAGGATTGCAAGGAGCCTTATGAGTAACACTTTGGTAACTGCCTAGCAACCAGATGGGGATAGCCTAGCAACCAAGTAACAAATCATATATCTATTTAACAGAAAATCGTAGAGACTTCTGGGTTGACTTATTTCACTCATGATGGAAAGTAGCCTTGATATGTATTACTCTGGTAACTGCCTAGCAACCAGATGGGGTTATCCTAGCAACCAAGTAACAAATTACATATCTCTGCACCAGAACAACATAAAGACTTCTTGTTTTGTTCATGGGACTCAGGGTAGCAAGGATCTATCTATCTATCTGTCTGTCTGTCTATTTATCAATCTATCTATATCTATCTTTCGAAATATCTATCTATCTGAGGGTTAATATCTATCTATCTGAGGGTTAATATCTATCTATCTATCTATCTATCTATCTATCTGAGGGTTAATATCTATCTATCTATGGGTCAATATCTATGTATTTATCTATCTATCTATCTATCTGAGGGTCAATATCTATCTATCTATCTATCTATCTATCTATATATCTATCTGAGGGTCAATATCTATCTATCTATCTATCTATCTATCTATCTATCTGAGGGTCAATATCTATCTATCTATCTATCTATCTGAGGGTTAATATCTATCTATCTATCTATCTATCTATCTATCTATCTATCTATCTATCTGAGGGTTAATATCTATCTATCTATCTATCTATGGGTCAATATCTATCTATTTATCTATCTATCTATCTATCTGAGGGTCAATATCTATCTATCTATCTATCTATCTATCTATCGATCTATCTATCTATCTATCTATCTATCTATCTATCTATCTATCTATCTATTTATCTATATATCTATCTGAGGGTCAATATCTATCTATCTATCTATCTATCTATCTATCTATCTATCTATCTATCTATCTATCTGAGGGTCAATATCTATCTATCTATCTATCTATCTATCTATCTATCTATCTATCTATCTATCTATCTATCTATCTGAGGGTCAATATCTATCTATCTGAGGGTCAATATCTATCTATCTATCTATCTATCTATCTATCTATCTGAGGGTCAATATCTATCTATCTATCTGAGGGTCAATATTTATCTATCTATCTATCTATCTATCTATCTATCTGAGGTTCAATATCTATCTATCTATATATCTGAGTGTCAATATCTGTCTATCCATCTATCTGAGGGTCAATATCTATCTATCTATCTATCTATCTATCTATCTATCTATCTATGGGTCAATGACTATCTATCTATCTATCTATCTATCTATCGAGTGTCAATATCTATCTATCTATCTATCTATCTATCTATCTATCTGAGGTTCAATATCTATCTATCTATCTATCTATCTATCTATCTATCTATCTATCTATCTATCTATCTATATATCTGAGGGTCAATATCTGTCTATCCATCTATCTGAGGATCAATATCTATCTATCTATCTATCTATCTATCTATCTATCTATCTATCTATCTATCTATCTATCTATCTATCTATCTATCTATGGGTCAATGACTATCTATCTATCTATCTATCTATCTGAGTGTCAATATCTATCTATCTATCTATCTATCTATCTATCTATCTATCTATCTATCTATCTATATATCTATCTATCTATCTATCTATCTATCTATCTATCTATCTAATCTGTTTGATAGACTGAATGGTCTTATAATCTCTAAACTTTGAACTTTGAAAACTACTACTTATAATTACATCAAACTAAAAACTACTTCAAACTTTCATGCTAGGCTTTCTCAAGCCAACCTAAAGTTTGTACTCAAACTTTTTAATCTAGTTATTATTATTAGTGGTGCTTGCAAAGCAACACTATTGTAATCTCACATACTTATTTTTCTTCTTCTTCTTCTTCTTCTTCTTCTTCCGTACAAAACTTCGGCACCTAACTCGTCCCGCACCTTTTGGCGTAGACCCATGAATGAGGTGTCAAATCGTGCGGCTCATTGAGGAGAGGTGTGCTATGACTTTTATAAGCGATCGGGGGTATGGTGTTTGCCCCAGGGGCAAAAAATTGGGCAAAAAATCCCATTGACTTAACATTGCGCCGAACTTTGACGAGTCATAGCTCAAAGCGAGGATTTCGCAGAGACATGTGATTTACCACATTTGAAGAGGCTGACAGGCTCTGTGAGAACATACCTCACAATGGGGTAAAAGTTGCACCCCTGGGGGGCAGGAGCTGCCCAAATTTGCCCCAATGTAAGTCAATGGAATTTTTTTCAAAATTTTTTGGTCGAAAACCCACAAATGAGGCGTCAAATCGTGCGGATTATTTGGGAATGGTGTCCTATGACTTTTATAATCGATCGGGGGTACGGTGATTGCCCCAGGGGCAAAAAATTGGGCAAAAAATCCCATTGACTCAACATTGCGCCGAACTTTGACGAGTCATAGCTCAGATCGAGGATTTCACAGAGACGTGTGATTAACCACATTTGAAGAGGCTGACAGGCTCTGTGAGAACATACCTAACAATGGGGTAAAAGTTGCACCCCTGGGGGGCATGAGCTGCCCAAAGTTGCCCCAATGTTAAGTCTATGGTAGATTTTGTATTGAACATAACTCTGGATCACAGTGTCTTAGAGACAAGGGGGCGGGCTCATTTTACTCAGATGACCAATCAATCTCTCAGGATCATTGTGAAGCTATCAAGCCACGCCCTAGCAACCATTTAGAGCACCTTAGCAACAACTCCCATAGACTTCCATTGAAAGAGATCAAAGGGATATCTCCGGACTGAATTATCATAGAAACACGAGGGTGGTCTCGTTTGACTTGGGGCAGTAAAACAGCCAATCATGAATCCCCTCAACACTTCCTAGCCCCTCCCTAGCAACCATTTTCGAGCACCTTAGCAACCAAAATCCAAAGAGAGATATCTTCCATTCTGAATGTCACAGAGGCATGGGAGTTGGTTTGTATCATTCATACTGACAAGCAGCCATTGGAGATTCATCATTGGCAGCTGCCAAGCCACTCCCTAGCAACAATTTGGAGCACCCAAGCAACCACATTTATTGATTTCAATTGAAGTAAGATATCTTCAGATCAGAATGTCCTAGAGACATGATAGTTGCTTTGTTTTAATTGGGTGAGTAATCAGTCTTCATCTTTCATCATGTGAACTACTTAGCCACGCCCTAGCAACCATTTAAAGCACCCTAGCAACAAAACACCATTGACATCCATTCAATATCACTAAGATGTGTATCTTAGGATCAGAATGTCGTAGAGACTTCCGGGTTGACTTATTTCACTCAGGATGGAAAGTAGACTTGATAAATATCACCCTGGTAACTGCCTAGCAACCAAATGGGGTTACCCTAGCAACCAATAAACAAATCACATATCTCTGCACAAGAAAATCACAGAGACTTCCGGGTTGACTTATTTCACTCAGGATGGCACGGAGCATTGTTTGCTGTCACCTTGGTAACTGCCTAGCAACCAGATGGGGTTACCCTAGCAACCAAGAAACAAATCACATATCTCTGCACAAGAAAATCACAGAGACTTCCGGGTTGACTTATTTCACTCAGGATGGCAAGGAGCATTGTTGCCTGTCACCTTGGTAACTGCCTAGCAACCAGATGGGGTTACCCTAGCAACCAAGAAACAAATCACACCTCTCTGCACAAGAAAATCACAGAGACTACCGGGTTGACTTATTTCACTCAGGATGGCAAGGAGCATTGTTGGCTGTCACCTTGGTAACTGCCTAGCAACCAGATGGGGTTACGCTAGCAACCAATTAACAAATCACGTATCTCTGAACCAGAAAATCGTAGAGATTCCAGGTTGACTTATTTCAGTCAGGATGGCAAGGAGCATTCTTGGCTGTCACCTTGGTAACTGCCTAGCAACCAGATGGGGTTACCCTAGCAACCAAGAAACAAATCACATATCTCTGTACTAGAAAATCACAGAGACTTCCGGGTTGACTTATTTCACTCAGGATGGCAAGGAGCATTGTTGCCTGTCACCTTGGTAACTGCCTAGCAACCAGATGGGGTTACCCTAGCAACCAATAAACAAATCACATATCGCTGCACAAGAAAATCACAGAGACTTCCGGGTTGACTTATTTCACTCAGTAGAGCAAGGAGCATTGTTGGCTGTCACCTTGGTAACTGCCTAGCAACCAGATGGGGTTACCCTAGCAACCAAGTAACAAATCATATATCTCTGAACCAGAAAATTGTAGTGATTCCGTGTTGACTTTTTTCATTTAGGATGGCAAGGAGCATTGTTGGCTTGCCCCTTGGTAACTGCCTAGCAACCAGATGGGGTTACCCTAGCAACCATGTAACAAATCACATATCTCTGTACTAGAAAATCGTAGAGACTTCCGGGTTGACATATTTTACTCAGGATGGCAAGTAGCGTTGGTGGCTGACACCTTAGTAACTGCATATCAACCAGATGGGTTTCCCTAGCAACCATGGAACAACACCTATATCTCTGCACCAGAACATTCTACTGTCATGGGGGTGGCCTCTTTGAACTTTGGGCAGTAGGTGGGACATTGTGGTAAGAAATTTTGCCACGGCAAGCACCACTCACATTTTCTTCAGGAAATGTACATTCTAGTTAGTGGTGCTTGCAAAGCAACACTATTGTAATCTCACATACTTATTTTTCTTCTTCTTCTTCTTCTTCTTCTTCCATACAAAACTTCGGCACCTAACTCGTCCCGCACCTTTTGGCGTAGACCCATGAATGAGGTGTCAAATCGTGCGGCTCATTGAGGAGAGGTGTGCTATGACTTTTATAAGCGATCGGGGGTACGGTGTTTGCCCCAGGGGCAAAAAATTGGGCAAAAAATCCCATTGACTTAACATTGCGCCGAACTTTGACGAGTCATAGCTCAAAGCGAGGATTTCGCAGAGACATGTGATTTACCACATTTGAAGAGGCTGACAGGCTCTGTGAGAACATACCTCACAATGGGGTAAAAGTTGCACCCCTGGGGGGCAGGAGCTGCCCAAATTTGCCCCAATGTAAGTCAATGGAATTTTTTTCAAAATTTTTTGGTCGAAAACCCACAAATGAGGCGTCAAATCGTGCGGATTATTTGGGAATGGTGTCCTATGACTTTTATAATCGATCGGGGGTACGGTGATTGCCCCAGGGGCAAAAAATTGGGCAAAAAATCCCATTGACTTAACATTGAGCCGAACTTTGACGAGTCATAGCTCAGAGCGAGGATTTCACAGAGACGTGTGATTTACCACATTTGAAGAGGCTGACAGGCTCTGTGAGAACATACCTCACAATGGGGTAAAAGTTTTACCCCTGGGGGGCAGGAGCTGCCCAAAGTTGCCCCAATGTAAGTCAATGGAATTTTTGGCAAAATTTTTTGGCTGTCACCTTGGTAACTGCCTAGCAACCAGATGGGGTTACCCTAGCAACCAAGAAACAAATCACATATCTCTGCACAAGAAAATCACAGAGACTTCCGGGTTGACTTATTTCACTCAGGATGATAAGGTGCATTGTTGCCTGTCACCTTGGTAACTGCCTAGCAACCAGATGGAGTTACCCTAGCAACCAAGAAACAAATCACATATCTATGCACAAGAAAATCACAGAGACTTCCGGGTTGACTTATTTCACTCAGGATGGCAAGGAGCATTGTTGGCTGTCACCTTGGTAACTGCCTAGCAACCAGATGGGGTTACCCTAGCAACCAAGAAACAAATCACATATCTCTGCACAAGAAAATCACAGAGACTTCCGGGTTGACTTATTTCACTCAGGATGGAATGTAGACTTGATAAATATCACCCTGGTAACTGCCTAGCAACCAGATGGGGTTATCCTAGCAACCAAGTAACAAATCACATATCTCTGAACCAGAAAACTGTAGAGATTCCGCGTTGACTTATTTCATTCAGGATGGCAAGGAGCATTGTTGGCTGTCACCTTAGTAACTGCATATCAACCAGATGGGGTTACCCTAGCAACCAAGAAAGAAATCGCATATCTCTGCACAAGAAAATCACAGAGACTTCTGGGTTGACTTTTTTCACTCAGGATGGCAAGGAGCATTGTTGGCTGTCACCTTGGTAACTGCCTAGCAACCAAATGGGGTTACCCTAGCAACCAAGAAACAAATCATATATCTCTGCACAAGAAAATCACAGAGACTTGCAGGTTGACTTATTTCACTCAGGATGGCAAGGAACATTGTTGGCTGTCACCTTGGTAACTGCCTAGCGACCAGATGGGGTTACACTAGCAACCAAGAAACAAATCACATATCTCTGTACTAGAAAATCACAGAGACTTCTGGGTTGACTTATTTCACTCAGGATGGCAAGGAGCATTGTTGGCTGTCACCTTGGTAACTGCCTAGCAACCAGATGGGGTTACCCTAGCAACCAAGAAACAAATCACATATCTCTGCACAAGAAAATCACAGAGATTTCCGGGTTGACTTATTTCACTCAGGATGGCAAGGAGCATTGTTGGCTTGCCCCTTGTTAACTGCCTAGCAACCAGATGGGGTTACCCTAGCAACCAAGTAACAAATCACATATCTCTCTACTAGAAAATCGTAAAGACTTCCGGGTTGACTTATTTTACTCAGGATGGCAAGTAGCATTGGTGGCTGTCACCTTAGTAACTGCATATCAACCAGATGGGTTTTCCTAGCAACCATGGAACAACACCAATATCTTTGCACCAGAACATCCTACTGTCATGGGGGTGGCCTCTTTCAACTTTGGGCAGTAGGTGGGACATTATGGTAAGAAATTTTGCCACGGCAAGCACCACTCACATTTTCTTCAGGAAATGTACATTCTAGTTATTATTATTATAATTATTATTATTCCACACATAGTTTGGCGCGCTACTCCTTCCGCAGCTTTTGTCACAGACCCCTGAGTGAGGCATCAAATTGTGCGGCTCATTGAGGAGAGGTGTGCTATATCTTTTCTAAGCGATCGGGGGTACGTTGTTTGCCCCAGGGGCAAAAAATTGGGCAAAAAATCCCATTGACTTAACATTGAGCCGAACTTTGACGAGTTATAGCTCAGAGCGAGGATTTCACAGAGACGTGTGATTTACCACATTTGAAGAGGCTGACAGGCTCTCTGAGAACATACCTCACAATGGGGTAAAAGTTTTGCCCCTGGGGGGCAGGAGCTGCCCAAAGTTGCCCCAATGTAAGTCAATGGAATTTTTTGAAAAATGTTTTGCTCGCAGACCCACAAATGAGGCGTCAAATCGTGCGGATTATTTGGGAATGGTGTGCTATGACTTCTATAAGTGATCGGGGGTACGGTATTTGCCCCACGGGCAAAAAATTGTGCAAAAAATCCCATTGACTTAACATTGCGCCAAACTTTGACAAGTCATAGCTCAGAGCAAGGATTTCACAGACACGTGTGATTTACCACATTTGAAGAGGCTGACAGGCTCTGTGAGAACATACCTCACAATGGGGTAAAAGTTGCACCCCTTGGGGGCAGGAGCTGCCCAAATTTGCCCCAATGTTAAGTCTATGGTAGATTTTGTATTGAACATAACTCTGGATCACAGTGTCTTAGAGACAAGGGGGCGGGCTCATTTTACTCAGACGACCAATCAGTCTCTCAGGATCATTGTGAAGCTATCAAGCCACGCCCTAGCAACCATTTACAGTACCTTAGCAACAAGTCCCATAGACTTCCATTGAAAGAGATCAAAGGGATTTCTCTGGACTGAATTATCATAGAAACACAAGGGTGGTCTCGTTTGACTTGGGCCAGTAAAACAGCCAATCATGAATCCCCTCAACACTTCCTAGCCCCTCCCTAGCAACCATTTTCGAGCACCTTAGCAACCAAAATCCAAAGAGAGTTATCTTCCATTCTGAATGTCACAGAGGCATGGGAGTTGGTTTATATCATTCATACTGACAAGCAGCCTTTGGAGATTCATCATTGGCAGCTGCCAAGCCACTCCCTAGCAACAATTTAGAGCACCCTAGCAACCACATTTATTGATTTCAATTACAGTAAGATATCTTCAGATCAGAATGTCCTAGAGACATGATAGTTGCTTTGTTTTAATTGGGTGAGTAATCAGTCTTCAGCTTTCATCATGTGAACTACTTAGCCACGCCCTAGCAACCATTTAAAGCACCCTAGCAACAAAGAACCATTGACATCCATTCAAAATCACTAAGATGTGTATCTAAGGATCAGAATGACGTAGAGACTTCCGGGTTGACTTATTTCACTCAGGATGGCAAGGAGCATTGTTCCCTGTCACCTTGATAACTGCCTAGCAACCAGATGGGGTTACCCTAGCAACCAAGAAACAAATCAAATATCTCTGCAACCAGATGGGTTTCCCTAGCAACCATGGAACAACACCAATATCTCTGCACCAGAACATCCTACTGTGATGGGGGTGGGCTCTTTCAACTTTGGGCAGTAGGTGGGACATTGTGGTAAGAAATTTTGCCACGGCAAGCACCACTCACATTTTCTTCAGGAAATGTACATTCTAGTTATAATTATTATTATTTTTCCACACAAAGTTTGGCGTGCTACTCCGCGCTACTCCATGCTAACACATGTTGGCATCGCCTAGCGAAATGCTAAAACATGCTAAAAATGTGCTAACAACATGCTAACACATGCTAGTATTGCCTAGCGAAGTGTTAAAACATGCTAAAAACGTGCTAGCATCATGCTAACACGTGCTGGCATTGCCTAGCAAAGTGCTAAAACATGTTAAAACGTGCTAGCATTATGCTAATGCATGTTAGCATTGCTTACGGGATTGCTAAAACATGTTAAAAACGAGCTAGCATCATGCTAACACATGTTAGCATCGCCTAGCGAAGTGCTAAAACATGCTAAAAACGTGCTAGTATCATGCTAACACATGCTATCTTCACCTAGCGAAGTGCTAAAACATGTTAAAACGTGTTAGCATTATGCTAATGCATGTTAGCATTGCTTAGGGGATTATTAAAACATGTTAAAAACGTGCTAGCATCATGCTAACACATGTTAGCATTGCCAAACAAAGTGCTAAAACATGCTAAAACCGTGCTAGTATCATGCTAACACATGCTAGCTTCACCTAGCGAAGTGCTAAAACATTCTAAAAACGTGTTACCATCATGAAAAATACGTGTTAGCAACATTCTATGACCTTTATTTTTGTGCTTAGAAACAAGTTAGAAAATGCTATTTGACGAGTTTTGCCACGGCAAGCACCACTCACATTTTCTTCAGGAAATGTACATTCTAGTTAGGTTGGCTTGAGAAAGCCAACTTACTGAAATCCTATTTAAACTTATTATTATTAGGTTGGCTTGAGAAAGCCAACTTACTGAAATCCTATTTAAACTTATTAGTGGTGCTTGCCAAAGGCAAAGCAACACTATTGTTCTCTTGCATACTTATTATTATTATTATTATAATTATTATTATTCCACACATAGTTTGGCGCGCTACTCCTCCCGCAGCTTTTGTCACAGACCCCTGAGTGAGGCATCAAATCATGCGGCTCATTGAGGAGAGGTGTGCTATATCTTTTCTAAGCGATCGGGTGTACGATGTTCGAACAGCGGACGAAAAAGCGGCCAAAAAAGTCCCATTGACTTTACATTGCGGAATGTTCAGAAATTTAAATCCCAACTGACATTTTCACACACACAGACAAAAAAGGGCCTGTCAGCCCTGCGTCTCTCTCTCTCTCTCTCCCTCAGAGGATTTCTTTTATCAAGCAGCCAATAAAAATCTTCATAGCCACAACATAAAACATGTTAAAAATGTGCTAGAATCATGCTAACACATGCTGGCATCGCCTAGCGAAGTGCTAAAACATGCTAAAAACGTGCTAGCATTATGCTAATGCATGTTAGCATTGCTTAGGGGATTGCTAAAACATGTTAAAAACGTGCTAGCATCATGCTAACACATGTTAGCATCGCCTAGCGAAGTGCTAAAACATGCTAAAAACGTGCTAGTATTATGCTAATGCATGTTAGCATTGCTTAGGGGATTGCTAAAACATGTTAAAAACGTGCTAGCATCATGCTAACAAATGTTAGCATCGCCTAGCGAAGTGCTAAAACAGGCTAAAAACGTGCTAGTATCATGCTAACACATGCTAGATTCACGTAGCGAAGTGCTAAAACATGGTAAAATGTGCTAGCATTATGCTAATGCATGTTAGCATTGCTTAGGGGATTGCTAAAACATGTTAAAAATGTGCTAGCATCATGCTAACAAATGTTAGCATCGCCTAGCGAAGTGCTAAAACATGCTAAAAACGTGCTAGTATCATGCTAATACATGCTAGCTTCACCTAGCGAAGTGCTAAAACATGTTAAAACGTGCTAGCATTATGCTAATGCATGTTAGCATTGCTTAGGGGATTGCTAAAACATGTTAAAAACGTGCTAGCATCATGCTAACACATGTTAGCATCGCCAAACGAAGTGCTAAAACATGCTAATAACGTGCTAGTATCATGCTAACACATGCTAGCTTCACCTAGCGAAGTGCTAAAACATTCTAAAAACGTGCTACCATCATGAAAAACACGTGTTAGCAACATTCTATGACCTTTATTTTAGTGCTTAGAAACAAGTTAGAAAATGCTATTTGACGAGTTTTGCCACAGCAAGCACCACTCACATTTTCTTCAGGAAATGTACATTCTAGTTAGGTTGGCTTGAGAAAGCCAACTTACTGAAATCCTATTTAAACTTATTATTATTATTATTCTTCTGAGACTAAATTTCTAAATGTAACTCCTCCTAGAGCTTTTAAGCTACATGCACCAAACTCGGCACAGACCTTCAGACTAATCCCGAATAGTGTGCTATATCTTTTCTAACAGATCGGACTTACGGTTTTCCTAAAAATGACGATCAAAACTCGGAAAAACTCCCATTGATTAACATTGCGGAATGTTCAGAAATTTAAATCCCAACTGACGTTTTCACACACACAGACGAAAAAGGGCCTGTCAGCCCTGCGTCTCTCACTCTCTCTCTCCCTCAGAGGATTTCTTTTATCAAGCAGCCAATAAGTAATGACCTAAAATCTTCATAGCCACAGTATAGTAGCTTCCAGGTTGACTTGATTCACTCAGTATGGAAAGGAGGCTTGATAAGTATCACCCTGGTAACTGCATAGCAACCAGACAGGGTTACCCTAGCAACCAAATAACAAATCACATATTTCTGCACCAGAAAATCATACAAACATCCTGTTTCACTTATTTCACTCAGGATGGAAAGTAGCCTTGATATGTATCACTCTGGTAACTGCCTAGCAACCAGATGGGGTTACCCTAGCAACCAAGTAACAAATCACATATCTCTGCACCAGAAAATCATACAGACTTCCTGTTTCACTTATTTCACTCAGGATGGAAAGTAGCCTTGATATGTATCACTCTGGTAACTGCCTAGCAACCAGATGGGGTTACCCTAGCAACCAAGTAACAAATCACATATCTCTGTAACAGAAAATCAAAGAGACTTCCGGGTTGACTTATTTCACTCAGGATGGAAAGCAGCCTTGATATGTATCACTCTGGTAACTGCCTAGTACCAGATGTGATTACCCTAGCAACCAAGTAACAAATCACATATCTCTGCAACAGAAAATCATAGAGACTTCCGGGTTGACTTAATTCACTCAGGATGGAAAGTAGCCTTGATATGTATCACTCTGGTAACTGCCTAGCAACCAGACGGGGTTACCCTAGCAACCAAGTAACAAATCACATATCTCTGCACCAGAAAATCGTAGAGACTACCTGTTTCACTTATTTCACTCAGGATGGAAAGTAGCCTTGATATGTATCACTCTGGTAACTGCATAGCAACCAGACAGGGTTACCTTAGCAACCAAGTAACAAATCACATATCTTTGAACCAGAACATCGTAGACACTTAGGGGTTGACATATTTCACACAGGATTGCAAGGAGCCTTATGAGTATCACTTTGGTAACTGCCTAGCAACCAGATGTGTTTACCCTAGCAACCAAGTAACAAATCACATATCTCTGCACCAGAAAATCATAGAGACTTCCTGTTTCACTTATTTCACTCAGGATGGAAAGTAGCCTTGATATGTATCCCTCTGGTAACTGCCTAGCAACCAGATGCGATTACCCTAGCAACCAAGTAACAAATCACATATCTTTGAACCAGAACATCGTAGAGACTTAGGGGTTAACATATTTCACACAGGATTGCAAGGAGCCTTGATATGTATCACTCTGGTAACTGCCTAGCAACCAGACGGGGTTACCCTAGCAACCAAGTAACAAATCACATATATCTGCACCAGAAAATCATAGAGACTTCCTGTTTCACTTATTTCACTCAGGATGGAAAGTAGCCTTGATATGTATCACTCTGGTAACTGCCTAGCAACCAGATGTGATTACCCTAGCAACCAAGTAACAAATCACATATCTCTGCAACAGAAAATCAGAGAGACTTCCGGGTTGACTTATTTCACTCAGGATGGAAAGTAGCCTTGATATGTATCACTCTGGTAACCGCCTAGCAACCAGATGTGATTACCCTAGCAACCAAGTAACAAATCACATATCTCTGCATCAGAAAATCATAGAGACTTCCGGGTTGACTTGATTCACTCAGGATGGAAAGTAGCCTTGATATGTATCACTCTGGTAACTGCCTAGCAACCAGACGGGGTTACCCTAGCAACCAAGTAACAAATCACATATATCTGCACCAGTATATCGTAGAGACTACCTGTTTCACTTATTTCACTCAGGATGGAAAGTAGCCTTGATATGTATCACTCTGGTAACTGCATAGCAACCAGACAGGGTTACCTTAGCAACCAAGTAACAAATCACATATCTTTGAACCAGAACATCGTAGAGACTTAGGGGTTGACATATTTCACACAGGATTGCAAGGAGCCTTATGAGTATCACTTTGGTAACTGCCTAGTAACCAGATGTGTTTACCCTAGCAACCAAGTAACAAGTCACATATCTCTGCACCAGAAAATCATAGAGACATCCTGTTTCACTTATTTCACTCAAGATGGAAAGTAGCCTTGATATATATCACTCTGGTAACTGCCTATCAACCAGATATGGTTACCCTAGCAACCAAGTAACAAATCACATATCTATGCAACAGAAAATCATAGAGACTTCCGGGTTGACTTTATTCACTCAGAATGAAAAGGAGGCTTGATAAGGATCACCCTGGAAACTGCCTAGCAACCAGATGTGGTTACCCTAGCAACCAAGTAAAAAATGATATATCTATCTATCTATCTATCTATCTGATGGTCAATATCTATCTATCTATCTATCTGAGGGTCAATATCTATCTATCTATCTATCTAACTATCTGCGGGTCAATAACTATCTATCTATCTATCTATCTGTGGGTCATACTCTATCTATCTATATCTCAGGGTCAATGACTATCTGTCTATCTATATATCTGACGGTCAATATCTATCTATCTAAGGGTCAATGACTATCTATCTATCTATCTATCTATCTGAGGGTCAATATCTATCTATCTATCTATCTAGCTATCTGCGGGTCAATAACTATCTATCTATCTATCTACCTATCTGTGGTTCATACTCTATCTATCTATATCTCAGGGTCAATGACTATCTATCTATCTATATATCTGACGGTCAATATCTATCTATCTATCTAAGGGTCAATGACTATCAATCTATCTTTCTATCTTTCTATCTATCTATCTATCTATCTATCTGAGGGTCAATATCTATCTATCTATCTGAGGATCAATATCTATCTATCTATCTATCTATCTATCTAATGGTCAATATCTGTCTATCTATCTATCTATCTATCTATCTATCTATCTATCTATCTATCTATCTATCTATCTATCTATCTATCTGATGGTCAATAACAATCTATCTATATATCTATCTGATGGTCAATAACTATCTATCTATCTATCTATCTATCTATCTATCTATCTATCTATCTATCTATCTGAGGGTCAATATCTATCTATCTATCTATCTATCTATCTATGGGTCATACTCTATCTATCTATCTATCTATCTATCTATCTATCTATCTATCTATCTGAGGGTCAATATCTATCTATCTATCTATCTATCTATCTATCTATCTATCTATCTATCTATCTATCTATCTATCTATCTATCTATCTATCTATCTAATCTATTTGATAGACTGAATGGTTTTATAATCTCTAAACTTTGAACTTTGAAAACTACTACTTATAATTACATCAAACTAGAAACCGTAAATCTTCAAACTTTTACAACTACTTCAAACTTTATGCTAGGCTTTCTCAAGCCAACCTAAAGTTTGTACTCAAACTTTTTAATCTAGTTATTATTATTATTCTTCTGAGACTAAATTTCTAAATGTAACTCCTCCTAGAGCTTTTAAGCTACATGCACCAAACTCGGCACAGACCTTCAGACTAATCCCGAATAGTGTGCTATATCTTTTCTAACTGATCGGACTTACGGTTTTCCTAAAAATGACGATCAAAACTCGGAAAAACTCCCATTGATTAACATTGCGGAATGTTCAGAAATTTAAATCCCAACTGACGTTTTCACACACACAGACAAAAAAGGGCCTGTCAGCCCTGCGTCTCTCCCTCTCTCTCTCCCTTAGAGGATTTCTTTTATCAAGCAGCCAATAAGTAATGACCTAAAATCTTCATAGCCACAGTATAGTAGCTTCCAGGTTGACTTGATTCACTCAGTATGGAAAGGAGGCTTGATAAGTATCACCCTGGTAACTGCCTAGCAACCAGATGGGGTTACCCTAGCAACCAACTAACAAATCACATATCTCTGCACCAGAAAATCGTAGAGACTTCCTGTTTCACTTATTTCACTCAGGATGGAAAGTAGCCTTGATATGTATCACTCTGGTAACTGCCTAGCAACCAGATGTGATTACCCTAGCAACCAAGTAACAAATCACATATCTCTGCAACAGAAAATCAGAGAGACTTCCGGGTTGACTTATTTCACTCAGGATGGAAAGTAGCCTTGATATGTATCACTCTGGTAACTGCTTAGCAACCAGACGGGGTTACCCTAGCAACCAAGTAACAAATCACATATATCTGCACCAGAAAATCGTAGAGACTTCCTGTTTCACTTATTTCACTCAGGATGGAAAGTAGCCTTGATATGTATCACTCTGGTAACTGCCTAGCAACCAGATGTGATTACCCTAGCAACCAAGTAACAAATCACATATCTCTGCAACAGAAAATCAGAGAGACTTCCGGGTTGACTTATTTCACTCAGGATGGAAAGTAGCCTTGATATGTATCACTCTGGTAACTGCCTAGCAACCAGATGTGATTACCCTAGCAACCAAGTAACAAATCACATATCTCTGCATCAGAAAATCATAGAGACTTCCGGATTGACTTGATTCACTCAGGATGGAAAGTAGCCTTGATATGTATCACTCTGGTAACTGCCTAGCAACCAGACGGGGTTACCCTAGCAACCAAGTAACAAATCACATATATCTGCAACAGAAAATCGTAGAGACTTCCTGTTTCACTTATTTCACTCAGGATGGAAAGTAGCCTTGATATGTATCACTCTGGTAACTGCCTAGCAACCAGATATGATTACCCTAGCAACCAAGTAACAAATCACATATCTCTGCAACAGAAAATCAGAGAGACTTCCGGGTTGACTTATTTCACTCAGGATGGAAAGTAGCCTTGATATGTATCACTCTGGTAACTGCCTAGCAACCAGATGTGATTACCCTAGCAACCAAGTAACAAATCACATATCTCTGCAACAGAAAATCAGAGAGACTTCCGGGTTGACTTATTTCACTCAGGATGGAAAGTAGCCTTGATATGTATCACTCTGGTAACTGCTTAGCAACCAGACGGGGTTACCCTAGCAACCAAGTAACAAATCACATATATCTGCACCAGAAAATCGTAGAGACTTCCTGTTTCACTTATTTCACTCAGATTGGAAAGTAGCCTTGATATGTATCACTCTGGTAACTGCCTAGCAACCAGATGTGATAACCCTAGCAACCAAGTAACAAATCACATATCTCTGCAACAGAAAATCAGAGAGACTTCCGGGTTGACTTATTTCACTCAGGATGGAAAGTAGCCTTGAAATGTATCACTCTGGTAACTGCCTAGCAACCAGATGTGATTACCCTAGCAACCAAGTAACAAATCACATATCTCTGCATCAGAAAATCATAGAGACTTCCGGATTGACTTGATTCACTCAGGATGGAAAGTAGCCTTGATATGTATCACTCTGGTAACTGCCTAGCAACCAGACGGGGTTACCCTAGCAACCAAGTAACAAATCACATATATCTGCACCAGAAAATCGTAGAGACTTCCTGTTTCACTTTTTTCACTCAGGATGGAAAGTAGCCTTGATATGTATCACTCTGGTAACTGCCTAGCAACCAGATGTGATTACCCTAGCAACCAAGTAACAAATCACATATCTCTGCAACAGAAAATCAGAGAGACTTCCGGGTTGACTTATTTCACTCAGGATGGAAAGTAGCCTTGATATGTATCACTCTGGTAACTGCCTAGCAACCAGATGTGATTACCCTAGCAACCAAGTAACAAATCACATATCTCTGCACCAGAAAATCGTAGAGACTTCCTGTTTCACTTATTTCACTCAGGATGGAAAGTAGCCTTGATATGTATCACTCTGGTAACTGCCTAGCAACCGTATGTGGTTACCCTAGCAACCAAGTAACAAATCACATATCTCTGCAACAGAAAATCATAGAGACTTCCTGTTTCACTTATTTCACTCAGGATGGAAAGTAGGCTTGATATGCATCACTCTGGTAACTGCATAGCAACCAGATGTGGTTACCCTAGCAACCAAGTAACAAATCACATATCTTTGAACCAGAACATCGTAGAGACTTAGGGGTTGACATATTTCACTCAGGATGGAAAGTAGCCTTGATATGCATCACTCTGGTAACTGCCTAGCAACCAGATGGGTTACCCTAGCAACCAAATAACAAATCATATATTTCTGCACCAGAAAATCGAAGAGACATGTGGGTTGACTTAATTCACTCAGGATGGAAAGGAGGCTTGATAAGTATCACCCTGGTAACTGCATAGCAACCAGACAGGGTTACCCTAGCAACCAAATAACAAATCACATATCTCTGCACCAGAAAATCATACAGACTTGCGGGTTGACTTTATTCACTCAGGATGGAAAGGAGGCTTGACAAGTTATCACCCTGGTTACTGCATAGCAACCAGATATGGTTAACCTAGCAACCAAGTAACAAATCACATATCTTTGAACCAGAACATCGTAGAGACTTAGGGGTTGACATATTTCACTCAGGATTGCAAGGAGCCTTATGAGTATCACTTTGGTAACTGCCTAGCAACCAGATGGGGTTACCCTAGCAACCAAGTTACAAATCACATATCTCTGCACCAGAAAATCGTAGAGACTTCCTGTTTCACTTATTTCACTCAGGATGGAAAGTAGCCTTGATATGCATCACTCTGGTAACTGCCTAGCAACCAGATGGGGTTACCCTAGCAACCTAGCAACCAAGTAACAAATCACATATATCTGCACCATTATATCGTAGAGACTACCTGTTTCACTTATTTCACTCAGGATGGAAAGTAGCCTTGATATGTATCATTCTGGTAACTGCATAGCAACCAGACAGGGTTACCTTAGCAACCAAGTAACAAATCACATATCTTTGAACCAGAACATCGTAGAGACTTAGGGGTTGACATATTTCACACAGGATTGCAAGGAGCCTTATGAGTATCACTTTGGTAACTGCCTAGCAACCAGATGTGTTTACCCTAGCAACCAAGTAACAAGTCACATATCTCTGCACCAGGAAATCATAGAGACTTCCTGTTTCACTTATTTCACTCAGGATGGAAAGTAGCCTTGATATGTATCCCTCTGGTAACTGCCTAGCAACCAGATGCGGTTACCCTAGCAACCAAGTAACAAATAACATATCTTTGAACCAGAACATCGTAGAGACTTAGGGGTTGACATATTTCACACAGGATTGCAAGGAGCCTTATGAGTATCACCTTAGTAACTGCCTAGCAACCAGATGGGGTTACCCTAGCAACCAACTAACAAATCACATATCTCTGCACCAGAAAATCGTAGAGAATTCCGGGTTGACATAATTTATTCAGGATGGAAAGGAGGCTTGATAAGTATCACTCTGGTAACTGCCTAGCAATGACAAGTGCTTACCCTAGCAACCAAATAACAAATCACATAACTCTGCACCAGAAAATCGTAAAGACTTCCTTTTTCACTTATTTTACTCAAGATGGAAAGTAGACTTGATATATATCACTCTGGTAACTGCCTATCAACCAGATATGGTTACCCTAGCAACCAAGTAACAAATCACATATCTATGCAACAGAAAATCATAGAGACTTCCGGGTTGACTTTATTCACTCAGAATGAAAAGGAGGCTTGATAAGGATCACCCTGGAAACTGCCTAGCAACCAGATTGGGTTACCCTAGCAACCAAGTAAAAAATGATATATCTATCTGTCTATCTGTCTATCTATCTATCTATCTATCTATCTTTCTGATGGTCAATATCTATCTATCTATCTATCTATCTATCTGAGGGTCAATATCTATCTATCTATCTGAGGATCAATATCTATCTATCTATCTATCTATCTAATGGTCAATATCTATCTATCTATCTATCTATCTGATAGTCAATAACTATCTATCTATCTATCTATCTATCTGATGGTCAATAACTATCTATCTATCTATCTATCTATCTGAGGGTCAATATCTATCTATCTATCTATCTATCTATCTGAGGGTCAATATCTATCTATCTATCTATCTATCTATCTATCTATCTATCTAATCTATTTGATAGACTGAATGGTTTTATAATCTCTAAACTTTGAACTTTGAAAACTACTACTTATAATTACATCAAACTAGAAACCGTAAATCTTCAAACTTTTACAACTACTTCAAACTTTATGCTAGGCTTTCTCAAGCCAACCTAAAGTTTGTACTCAAACTTTTTAATCTAGTTATTATTATTATTATTCTGAGACTAAATTTCTAAATGTAACTCCTCCTAGAGCTTTTAAGCTACATGCACCAAACTCGGCACAGACCTTCAGACTAATCCCGAATAGTGTGCTATATCTTTTCTAACTGATCGGACTTACGGTTTTCCTAAAAATGACGATCAAAACTCGGAAAAACTCCCATTGATTAACATTGCGGAATGTTCAGAAATTTAAATCCCAACTGACGTTTTCATACACACAGACGAAAAAGGGCCTGTCAGCCCTGCGTCTCTCCTTCTCTCTCTCCCTCAGAGGATTTCTTTTATCAAGCAGCCAATAAGTAATGACCTAAAATCTTCATAGCCACAGTATAGTAGCTTCCAGGTTGACTTGATTCACTCAGTATGGAAAGGAGGCTTGATAAGTATCACCCTGGTAACTGCATAGCAACCAGACAGGGTTACCCTAGCAACCAAATAACAAATCACATTTTTCTGCACCAGAAAATCATACAGACATCCTGTTTCACTTATTTCACTCAGGATGGAAAGTAGCCTTGATATGTATCACTCTGGTAACTGCCTAGCAACCAGATGGGGTTACCCTAGCAACCAAGTAACAAATCACATTTCTCTGCACCAGAAAATCATACAGACTTCCTGTTTCACTTATTTCACTCAGGATGGAAAGTAGCCTTGATATGTATCACTCTGGTAACTGCCTAGCAACCAGATGGGGTTACCCTAGCAACCAAGTAACAAATCACATATTTCTGCAACAGAAAATCAAAGAGACTTCCGGGTTGACTTATTTCACTCAGGATGGAAAGCAGCCTTGATATGTATCACTCTGGTAACTGCCTAGCAACCAGATGTGATTACCCTAGCAACCAAGTAACAAATCACATATCTCTGCAACAGAAAATCATAGAGACTTCCGGGTTGACTTTATTCACTCAGGATGGAAAGTAGCCTTGATATGTATCACTCTGGTAACTGCCTAGCAACCAGACGGGGTTACCCTAGCAACCAAGTAACAAATCACATATCTCTGCACCAGAAAATCGTAGAGACTACCTGTTTAACTTATTTCACTCAGGATGGAAAGTAGCCTTGATATGTATCACTCTGGTAACTGCATAGCAACCAGACAGGGTTACCTTAGCAACCAAGTAACAAATCACATATCTTTGAACCAGAACATCGTAGAGACTTAGGGGTTGACATATTTCACACAGGATTGCAAGGAGCCTTATGAGTATCACTTTGGTAACTGCCTAGCAACCAGATGTGTTTACCCTAGCAACCAAGTAACAAATCACATATCTCTGCACCAGAAAATCATAGAGACTTCCTGTTTCAAGTCAAGTCAAGTCAAGTCAATTTTATTTGTATAGCGCCTTTCACAACACACATCGTTTCAAAGCAGCTTTACAGAAGTTCAGCATTAACAGACGATAAAAATGTAATGTCTATAAAGTCGATAAATCATCATCCTTGTGCAGGGCTCCAAACTGCGACTAAAAATGGTCGCATTTGTGACCAAATAAATTTATTTGTGAGTGTAATTTCTGTCAAGGTCGCCATTGGCGACAGTAAAAGTTTACTCCCTTTTGATTTTAAAATTTGCATTACATTTCCCGAGATACATAAAAGTTTATATCAAAGAAATAGCGGGGAAAACGGAGTTCATTGCAGGAACTAACAATTTCAAAAAAGAGACTGTTAGAAAACACGGTGACAGTAACAAGCATAAAAATGCACGTGATCACATAATTGCGAAGAATGCTCCACAGACTACACTGTTAGCGAGCTGCGGGACGAAAAGGAATGGATGGAGTTAAAAAAATTTAAAATATTTGGCGCCTGTTTTTCCCCCTGTAGGAGCCATTGGCTCCTTAATTGATTTTTTTTTTTGTTTGTTTGGAGCCCTGTTGTGGAATTAGATAAGATATGATTCTTTATCGTGTTTAAAAATAATTAAATAATAATTGTATTAATAACCCCAGTGAGCAAGCCGAAGGCGACTGTGGCAAGGAACACAAAACTCCAAAAGATGATTGTTAATGGAGAAAAATAACCTTGGGAGAAACCAGACTCACTGTGGGGGCCAGTTCCCCTCTGGCTAACATCATGAATAATGTAAATAAGAATTATTTATAGTCAAAAAACATAATTTAAAAAATTATTAAACTTATTAAGTGCTAAGGGTCAGTATTTAGACAGTGAATGTGTTTGAACTGCAAGATTAGTGACCAGTGTCTTTGAAGTCCATCCTTGATTAAATTCCAGAAGTTCACTTAGATGCAATTGTCCTTGTTTGGCTGATGAAGGCTTTTGTTGGCAATAATTAGTCTATGTATCCCATTTTAAGATCCTTGTCCATGGTGATGGGGCATCTGAAGTCTCCGTGAGAGGCTGGATACAAACTGGAGCTGACGAACGCTATTTACCTCGGGACTGGCGTCCCGAGATAACAGCAGAAAAGCAGATGGGAAATAATTAGCATAGCTGATGTTCATAATATTAATGCATTATAACTGATTCAGCAGTAGTATAAAAAGTTAGCATTATGTGAATGCTTGGTTAAAGAGATGTGTCTTTAATCTAGTTTTAAACTGGGACAGCGAGTCTGAGCCTCGAACAATACCGGGAAGGCTATTCCAGAGTTTAGGAGCTAAATGTGAGAACGCCCTCCCTCCATTAGTGGACTTAGATATCCTAGGTATGACCAGAAGCCTCGAATTTAGTGATCTTAAAGAGCGCGATGGATTGTATGGCGATAGAAGATCCGTTAAATACACCGGAGATAAACCATTTAGGGCTTTATAGGTCAGTAGTAATACTTTGTAATTGATACGGAACTTAATTGGTAGCCAGTGTAGAGATGATAAAATCGGTGTTATGTGATCATATTTTCTTGACCTAGTAAGAACTCTAGCGGCTGCATTTTGGACTAACTGTAGCTTGTTTGTTGAGGATGCAGGGCAACCAGCTAATAAAGCATTACAGTAATCTAGTCTCGAGGTCATGAATGCATGAACTAACTTTTCTGCATCAGAAACAGATAGCATGTTACGTAGCTTAGCAATGTTTCTAAGGTGGAAAAAGGCTGTTCTCGTAACAGATGAAATATGATTTTCGAAAGTCAAGTTGCGGTCTAGTATAACACCCAGGTCTTTTACTGTAGTGGATAATGTAACAGGACATCCTTCTAAATTAAAGTTGTATTGTAAGGGATTTTGTGGGTAGTTTTTTGGACCAATAAGTAATACCTCCGTTTTATCGGAATTTAATAACAGGAAATTACGCGTCATCCAACATTTTATATCTTTAAGACACTCTGTCAAGTTAGATAAGTTAATGTTTTCATCTGGTCGTGATGAGATATATAACTGAGTGTCATCAGCATAACAGTGGAAATTAATTCCATGTTTTCTTATAATTTTACCAAGTGGTAGCATATATATTGAGAATAATAGAGGGCCTAACACAGATCCTTGTGGCACTCCATAGTCTACTGTTTCACTTATTTCACTCAGGATGGAAAGTAGCCTTGATATGTATCCCTCTGGTAACTGCCTAGCAACCAGATGCGGTTACCCTAGCAACCAAGTAACAAATCGCATATCTTTGAACCAGAACATCGTAGAGACTTAGGAGTTAACATATTTCACACAGGATTGCAAGGTGCCTTATGAGTATCACCTTGGTAACTGCCTAGCAACCAGATGGGGTTACCCTAGGAACCAACTAGCAAATCACATATCTCTGCACCAGAAAATCGTGGAGACTTCCTGTTTCACTTATTTCACTCAGGATGGAAAGTAGCCTTGATATGTATCACTCTGGTAACTGCCTAGCAACCAGATGCGGTTACCCTAGCAACCAAGTAACAAATCGCATATCTTTGAACCAGAACATCGTAGAGACTTAGGAGTTAACATATTTCACACAGGATTGCAAGGTGCCTTATGAGTATCACCTTGGTAACTGCCTAGCAACCAGATGGGGTTACCCTAGGAACCAACTAACAAATCACATATCTCTGCACCAGAAAATCGTGGAGACTTCCTGTTTCACTTATTTCACTCAGGATGGAAAGTAGCCTTGATATGTATCACTCTGGTAACTGCCTAGCAACCAGATGGGGTTACCCTAGCAACCAAGTAACAAATCACATATCTCTGCACCAGAAAATCATACAGACTTCCTGTTTCACTTATTTCACTCAGGATGGAAAGTAGCCTTGATATGTATCACTCTGGTAACTGCCTAGCAACCAGATGTGGTTACCCTAGCAACCAAGTAACAAATCACATATCTCTGCACCAGAAAATCGTAGTGACTTCCTGTTTCACTTATTTCACTCAAGATGGAAAGTAGCCTTGATATGTATCACTCTGGTAACTGCCTAGCAACCAGATGTGATTACCCTAGCAACCAAGTAACAAATCACATATCTCTGCAACAGAAAATCAGAGAGACTTCCGGGTTGACTTATTTCACTCAGGATGGAAAGTACCCTTGATATGTATCACTCTGGTAACTACCTAGCAACCAGCTGTGATTACCCTAGCAACCAAGTAACAAATCACATATCTCTGCAACAGAAAATCAGAGAGACTTCCGGGTTGACTTATTTCACTCAGGATGGAAAGTAGCCTTGATATGTATCACTCTGGTAACTGCCTAGCAACCAGATGTGATTACCCTAGCAACCAAGTAACAAATCACATATCTCTGCAACAGAAAATCATAGAGACTTCCGGGTTGACTTTATTCACTCAGGATGGAAAGTAGCCTTGATATGTATCACTCTGGTAACTGCCTAGCAACCAGACGGGGTTACCCTAGCAACCAAGTAACAAATCACATATCTCTGCACCAGAAAATCGTAGAGACTACCTGTTTCACTTATTTCACTCAGGATGGAAAGTAGCCTTGATATGTATCACTCTGGTAACTGCCTAGCAACCAGATGGGGTTACCCTAGCAACCAAGTAACAAATCACATATCTCTGCAACAGAAAATCAGAGAGACTTCCGGGTTGACTTATTTCACTCAGGATGGAAAGTAGCCTTGATATGTATCACTCTGGTAACTGCCTAGCAACCAGATGTGATTACCCTAGCAACCAAGTAACAAATCACATATCTCTGCAACAGAAAATCAGAGAGACTTCCGGGTTGACTTATTTCACTCAGGATGGAAAGTAGCCTTGATATGTATCACTCTGGTAACTGCCTAGCAACCAGATGGGGTTACCCTAGCAACCAAGTAACAAATCACATATCTCTGCAACAGAAAATCAGAGAGACTTCCGGGTTGACTTATTTCACTCAGGATGGAAAGTAGCCTTGATATGTATCACTCTGGTAACTGCCTAGCAACCAGATGTGATTACCCTATCAACCAAGTAACAAATCACATATCTCTGCAACAGAAAATCATAGAGACTTCCGGGTTGACTTTATTCACTCAGGATGGAAAGTAGCCTTGATATGTATCACTCTGGTAACTGCCTAGCAACCAGACGGGGTTACCCTAGCAACCAAGTAACAAATCACATATCTCTGCTCCAGAAAATCGTAGAGACTACCTGTTTCACTTATTTCACTCAGGATGGAAAGTAGCCTTGATATGTATCACTCTGGTAACTGCATAGCAACCAGACAGGGCTACCTTAGCAACCAAGTAACAAATCACATATCTTTGAACCAGAACATCGTAGAGACTTAGGGGTTGACATATTTCACACAGGATTGCAAGGAGCCTTATGAGTATCACTTTGGTAACTCCCTAGCAACCAGATGTGTTTACCCTAGCAACCAAGTAACAAATCACATATCTCTGCACCAGAAAATCATAGAGACTTCCTGTTTCACTTATTTCACTCAGGATGGAAAGTAGACTTGATATGTATCCCTCTGGTAACACCCTAGCAACCAAGTAACAAATCACATATCTTTGAACCAGAACATCGTAGAGACTTAGGGGTTGACATATTTCACACAGGATTGCAAGGAGCCTTATGAGTATCACCCTGGTAACTGCATAGCAACCAGACAGGGATACCCTAGCAACCAAGTAACAAATCACATATCTCTGCAACAGAAAATCGTAGAGACTTCCGGGTTGACATAATTCACTCAGGATGGAAAGGAGGCTTGATAAGTATCACCCTGGTAACTGCATAGCAACCAGATGGGGTTACCCTAGCAACCAAGTAACAAATAATATATCTCTTCACCAGAAAATCGTAGAGACTTCCTGTTTGAATTATTTCACTCAGGATAGCAAGGAGTCTTGAAAAGTATCACTCTGGTAACTGCCTAGCAACGACAAGTGCTTACCCTAGCAACCAAGTAACAAATCACATAACTCTGCACCAGAAAATCGTAGAGACTTCCTGTTTCACTTATTTTACTCAAGATGGAAAGTAGCCTTGATATATATCACTCTGGTAACTGCCTATCAACCAGATATGGTTACCCTAGCAACCAAGTAACAAATCACGTATCTATGCAACAGAAAATCATAGAGACTTCCGGGTTGACTTTATTCACTCAGAATGAAAAGGAGGCTTGATAAGGATCACCCTGGAAAATGCCTAGCAACCAGATTGGGTTACCCTAGCACCCAAGTAAAAAATGATATATCTATCTATCTATCTATCTATCTATCTATTTATCTTTCTGAGGGTCAATATCTATCTATCTATCTATCTATCTATCTGAGGGTCAATATCTATCTATCTATCTATCTAACTATCTGCGGGTCAATAACTATCTATCTATCTATCTATCTGTGGGTCATACTCTATCTATCTATATCTCAGGGTCAATGACTATCTATCTATCTATATATCTGACGGTCAATATCTATCTATCTATCTATCTATCTATCTATCTATCTATCTATCTGTGGGTCATACTCTATCTATCTATCTATCTATCTATCTATCTATCTGAGGGTCAATATCTATCTATCTATCTATCTATCTATCTATCTATCTATCTATCTATCTATCTATCTATCTATCTATCTATCTATCTATCTAATCTATTTGATAGACTGAATGGTTTTATAATCTCTAAACTTTGAACTTTGAAAACTACTACTTATAATTACATCAAACTAGAAACCGTAAATCTTCAAACTTTTACAACTACTTCAAACTTTATGCTAGGCTTTCTCAAGCCAACCTAAAGTTTGTACTCAAACTTTTTAATCTAGTTAGTGGTGCTTGCCATAGGCAAAGCATCACTATTGTTCTCTTGCATACTTATTAGGTTGGCTTGAGAAAGCCAACTTACTGAAATCCTATTTAAACTTATTATTAGGTTGGCTTGAGAAAGCCAACTTACTGAAATCCTATTTAAACTTAATATTATTATTATTCTTCTGAGACTAAATTTCTAAATCTAACTCCTCCTAGAGCTTTTAAGCTACATGCACCAAACTCGGCACAGACCTTCAGACTAATCCCGAATAGTGTGCTATATCTTTTCTAACTGATTGGACTTACGGTTTTCCTAAAAATGACGATCAAAACTCGGAAAAACTCCCATTGACTTAACATTGCGGAATGTTCAGAAATTTAAATCCCAACTGACGTTTTCACACACACAGACAAAAAAGGGCCTGTCAGCCCTGCGTCTCTCCCTCTCTCTCTCCCTCAGAGGATTTATTTTATCAAGCAGCCAATAAGTAATGACCTAAAATCTTCATAGCCACAGTATAGTAGCTTCCAGGTTGACTTTGTTCACTCAGTATGGAAAGGAGGCTTGATAAGTATCACCCTGGTAACTGCATAGCAACCAGACAGGGTTACCCTAGCAACCAAATAACAAATCACATATTTCTGCACCAGAAAATCATACAGACTTCCTGTTTCACTTATTTCACTCAGGATGGAAAGTAGCCTTGATATGTATCACTCTGGTAACTGCCTAGCAACCAGATGGGGTTACCCTAGCAACCAAGTAACAAATCACATATCTCTGCACCAGAAAATCATACTGACGTCCTGTTTCACTTATTTCACTCAGGATGGAAAGTAGCCTTGATATGTATCACTCTGGTAACTGCCTAGCAACCAGATGTGATTACCCTAGCAACCAAGTAACAAATCACATATCTCTGCAACAGAAAATCATAGAGACTTCCGGGTTGACTTTATTCACTCAGGATGGAAAGTAGCCTTGATATGTATCACTCTGAAAACTGCCTAGCAACCAGATATGGTTACCCTAGCAACCAAGTAACAAATCATATATATTTGAACCAGAACATCGTAGAGACTTCCTGTTTCACATATTTCACACAGGATTGCAAGGAGCCTTATGAGTATCACTTTGGTAACTGCCTAGCAACCAGATGTGTTTACCCTAGCAACCAAGTAACAAATCACATATCTCTGCACCAGAAAATCGTAGAGACTTCCTGTTTCACTTATTTCACTCAGGATGGAAAGTAGCCTTGATATGTATCACTCTGGTAACTGCCTAGCAACCAGATGCGGTTACCCTAGCAACCAAGTAACAAATCACATATCTCTGCAACAGAAAATCGTAGAGACTTCCGGGTTGACATAATTCACTCAGGATGGAAAGGAGGCTTGATAAGTATCACCCTGGTAACTGCATAGCAACCAGATGGGGTTACCCTAGCAACCAAGTAACAAATAACATATCTTTGAACCAGAAAATCATAAAGACTTAGGGGTTGACATATTTCACACAGGATTGCAAGGAGCCTTATGAGTAACACGTTGGTAACTGCATAGCAACCAGATGTGGTTACCCTAGCAACCAAGTAACAAATCACATATCTTTGAACCAGAAAATCATAAAGACTTAGGGGTTGACATATTTCACACAGGATTGCAAGGAGCCTTATGAGTAACACGTTGGTAACTGCCTAGCAACCAGATGGGGTTACCCTAGCAACCAAGTAACAAATCACATATCTCTGCACCAGAAAATCGTATACACTTCCTGTTTGAATTATTTCACTCAGAATGGAAAGTAGCCTTGATATGTATCACTCTGGTAACTGCCTATCAACCAGATATGGTTACCCTAGCAACCAAGTAACAAATCACATATCTATGCAAAAGAAAATCGTAGAGACTTCCAGGTTGACTTTATTCACTCAGAATGAAAAGGAGGCTTGATAAGGATCACCCTGGAAACTGCCTAGCAACCAGATTGGGTTACCCTAGCAACCAAGTAAAAAATAATATATCTATCTATCTGTCTATCTATCTATCTTTCTGAGGGTCAATATCTATCTGTCTATCTATCTATCTATCTATCTGAGGGTCAATATCTATCTATCTATCTGTGGGTCATACTCTATCTATCTATCTATCTATCTATCTATCTATCTATCTATCTATCTATCTATCTATCTATCTATCTGTGGGTCATACTCTATCTATTTATCTATCTATCTATCTATCTAAGGGTCAATGACTATCTATCTATCTATCTATCTATCTATCTATCTATCTATCTATCTATCTATCTATCTATCTATCTGTCTATCTATCTATCTATCTATCTATCTATCTATCTATCTATCTATCTATCTATCTATCTATCTGTGGGTCATACTCTATCTATCTATCTATCTATCTTTCTGAGGGTCAATATCTATCTATCTATCTATCTATCTATCTATCTATCTATCTATCTATCTATCTATCTATCTATCTATCTATCTATCTATCTATCTATCTATCTGAGGGTCAATAACTATCTATCTATCTATCTATCTGTGGGTCATACTCTATCTATCTATCTATCTATCTATCTATCTATCTATCTATCTATCTATCTATCTAAGGGTCAATGACTATCTATCTATCTATCTATCTATCTATCTATCTATCTATCTATCTATCTATCTATCTGAGGATCAATATCTATCTATCTATCTATCTATCTATCTATCTATCTATCTATCTATCTATCTGAGGGTCAATATCTATCTATCTATCTATCTATCTATCTATCTATCTATCTATCTATCTGTGGGTCATACTCTATCTATCTATCTGTCTATCTATCTATCTGAGGGTCAATATCTATCTATCTATCTATCTATCTATCTATCTATCTATCTGAGGGTAAATATCTATCTATGTATCTATCTATCTATCTATCTGATGGTCAATATCTATCTATCTATCTATCTATCTATCTATCTATCTATCTATCTGTGGGTCATACTCTATCTGTCTATCTGTCTATCTATCTATCTGATGGTCAATATCTATCTATCTATCTATCTATCTATCTATCTATCTATCTATCTATCTATCTATCTATTTGATAGACTGAATGGTTTTATAATCTCTAAACTTTGAACTTTGAAAACTACTACTTATAATTACATCAAACTAAAAACCTTAAATCTTCAAACTTTTACAACTACTTCAAACTTTATGCTAGGCTTTCTCAAGCCAACCTAAAGTTTGTACTCAAACTTTTTAATCTAGTTAGTGGTGCTTGCCATAGGCAAAGCATCACTATTGTTCTCTTGCATACTTATTATTATTATTATAATTATTATTATTTTTCCACACATAGTTTGGCGCGCTACTCCTCCCGCAGCTTTTGTCACAGACCTCTGAGTGAGGCATCAAATCGTGCGGCTCATTGAGGAGAGGTGTGCTATATCTTTTCTAAGCGATCGGGGATACGGTGTTTGCCCCAGGGGCAAAAAATTGGGCAAAAAAATCCCATTGACTTAACATTGAGCCAAACTTTGACGAGTTATAGCTCAGAGCGAGGATTTCACAGAGACGTGTGATTTACCACATTTGAAGAGGCTGACAGGCTCTCTGAGAACATACCTCACAATGGGGTAAAAGTTTTACCCCTGGGGGGCAGGAGCTGCCCAAAGTTGCCCCAATGTAAGTCAATGGAATTTTTTGAAAAATTTTTTGCTCGCAGACCCACAAATGAGGCGTCAAATCGAGCAGATTATTTGGGAATGGTGTGCTATGGCTCCTATAAGTGATCGGGGGTACGGTATTTGCCCCAGGGGCAATTAATTGGGCAAAAAATCCCATTGACTTAACATTGAGCCGAACTTTGACGAGTTATAGCTCAGAGCGAGGATTTCACAGAGACGTGTGATTTACCACATTTGAAGAGGCTGACAGGCTCTGTGAGAACATACCTCACAATGGGGTAAAAGTTTTACCCCTGGGGGGCAGGAGCTGCCCAAATTTGCCCCAATGTTAAGTCTATGGTAGATTTTGTATTGAACATAACTCTGGATCACAGTGTCTTAGAGACAAGGGGGCGGGCTCATTTTACTCAGACGACCAATCAGTCTCTCAGGATCATTGTGAAGCTATCAAGCCACGCCCTAGCAACCATTTACAGTACCTTAGCAACAAGCCCCATAGACTTCCATTGAAAGAGATCAAAGGGATTTCTCTGGACTGAATTATCATAGAAACACGAGGGTGGTCTCGTTTGACTTGGGGCAGTAAAACAGCCAATCATGAATCCCCTCAACACTTCCTAGCCCCTCCCTAGCAACCATTTTCGAGCACCTTAGCAACCAAAATCCAAAGACAGATATCTTCCATTCTGAATGTCACAGAGGCATGGGAGTTGGTTTATATCATTCATACTGACAAGCAGCCTTTGGAGATTCATCATTGGCAGCTGCCAAGCCACTCCCTAGCAACAATTTAGGGCACCCTAGCAACAACATTTATTGATTTCAATTACAGTAAGATATCTTCACATCAGAATGTCCTAGAGACATGATAGTTGCTTTGTTTTCATTGGGTGAGTAATCAGTCTTCAGCTTTCATCAGGTGAACTACTTAGCCATGCCCTAGCAACCAATAAAAGCACCCTAGCAACAAAGAACCATTGACATCCATTCAAAATCACTAAGATGTCTATCTTAGGATCAGAATGACGTAGAGACTTCAGGGTTGACTTATTTCACTCAGGATGGAAATTAGACTTGATAAATATCACCCTGGTAACTGCCTAGCAACCAAATGGGATTACCCTAGCAACCAAGAAACAAATCACATATCTCTGCACAAGAAAATCACAGAGACTTCTGGTTTGACTTATTTCACCCAGGATGGCAAGGAGCATTGTTGCCTGTCACCTTGGTAACTGCCTAGCAACCAGATGGGTTTCCCTAGCAACCAAGAAACAAATCACATATCTCTGCACAAGAAAATCACAGAGACTTCCGGGTTGACTTATTTCACTCAGGATGGCAAGGAGCATTGTTGGCTGTCACCTTGGTAACTGCCTAGCAACCAGATGGGGTTACCCTAGCAACCAAGAAACAAATCACCTATCTCTGCACAAGAAAATCACAGAGACTTCCGGGTTGACTTATTTCACTCAGGATGGAATGTAGTCTTGATAAATATCACCCTGGTAACTGCCTAGCAACCAGATGGGGTTATCCTAGCAACCAAGTAACAAATCACATATCTATGTACTAGAAAATCACAGAGACTTCCGGGTTGACTTATTTCACTCAGGATGGCAAGGAGCATTGTTGGCTGTCACCTTGGTAACTGCCTAGCAACCAGATGGGGTTACCCTAGCAACCAATAAACAAATCACATATCTCTGCACAAGAAAATCACAGAGACTTCCGGGTTGACTTATTTCACTCAGGATGATAAGGTGCATTGTTGCCTGTCACCTTGGTAACTGCCTAGCAACCAGATGGGGTTACCCTAGCAACCAAGAAACAAATCACATATCTCTGCACAAGACAATCACAGAGACTTCCGGGTTGACTTATTTCACTCAGGATGGCAAGGAGCATTGTTGGCTGTCACCTTGGTAACTGCCTAGCAACCAGATGGGGTTACCCTAGCAACCATGGAACAACACCAATATCTCTGCACCAGAACATACTACTGTCATGGGGGTAGCGTCTTTCAACTTTGGGCAGGAGGTGGGATATTGTGGTAAGAAATTTTGCCACGGCAAGCACCACTCACATTTTCTTCAGGAAATGTACATTCTAGTTATTATTATTATTCTTCTGAGACTAAATTTCTAAATCTAACTCCTCCTAGAGCTTTTAAGCTACATGCACCAAACTTGGCACAGACCTTCAGACTAATCCCGAATAGTGTGCTATATCTTTTCTAACTGATCGGACTTATGGTTTTCCTAAAAATGACGATCAAAACTCGGAAAAACTCCCATTGACTTAACATTGCGGAATGTTCAGAAATTTAAATCCCAACTGACGTTTTCACACACACACAGACAAAAAAGGGCCTGTCAGCCCTGCGTCTCTCCCTCTCTCTCTCCCTCAGAGGATTTCTTTTATCAAGCAGCCAATAAGTAATGACCTAAAATCTTCATAGCCACAGTATAGTAGCTTCCAGGTTGACTTGATTCACTCAGTATGGAAAGGAGGCTTGATAAGTATCACCCTGGTTCTGCATAGCAACCAGACAGGATTACCCTAGCAACCAAATAACAAATCACATATTTCTGCACCAGAAAATCATACAGACTTCCTGTTTCACTTATTTCACTCAGGATGGAAAGTAGCCTTGATATGTATCACTCTGGTAGCTGCCTATCAACCAGATGGGGTTACCCTAGCAACCAAGTAACAAATCACATATCTTTGAACCAGAACATGGTAGAGACTTAGGGGTTGACATATTTCACACAGGACTGCAAGGGGCCTTATGAGTATCACTTTGGTAACTGCCTAGCAACCAGATGTGGTTACCCTAGCAACCAAGTAACAAATCACATATCTTTGCACCAGAAAATCGTAGAGACTTCCTGTTTCACTTATTTCACTCAGGATGGAAAGTAGCCTTGATATGCATCACTCTGGTAACTGCCTAGCAACCAGATTGGGTTACCCTAGCAACCGAGTAACAAATCATATATTTCTGCTCCAGAAAATCGTAGAGACATCTGGGTTGACTTAATTCACTCAGGATGGAAAGGAGGCTTGATAAGTATCACCCTGGTAACTGCATAGCAACCAGACAGGGTTACCCTCGCAACCAAATAACAAATCACATATCTCAGCACCAGAAAATCATACAGACTTGTGGGTTGACTTTATTCACTCAGGATGGAAAGGAGGCTTGACAAGTTATCACCCTGGTAACTGCATAGCAACCAGACAGGGTTACCCTAGCAACCAAGTAATAAATCACATATCTTTGAACCAGAACTTCGTAGAGACTTAGGGGTTGACATATTTCACACCGGATTGCAAGGAGCCTTATGAGTATCACTTTGGTAACTGCCTAGCAACCAGATGGGGTTACCCTAGCAACCAAGTAACAAATCACATAGCTCTGCACAAGAAAATCATAGAGACTTCCTGTTTGACTTATTTCACTCAGAATGGAAAGTAGCTTTGATATGCATCACTCTGGTAACTGCCTAGCAACCAGATTGGGTTACCCTAGCAACCAAGTAACAAATCATATATTTCTGCTCCAGAAAATCGTAGAGACATCTGGGTTGACTTAATTCACTCAGGATGGAAAGGAGGCTTGATAAGTATCACCCTGGTAACTGCATAGCAACCAGACAGGGTTACCCTAGCAACCAAATAACAAATCACATATCTCTGCACCATTAAATCATACAGACTTGCGGGTTGACTTTATTCACTCAAGATGGAAAGGAGGCTTGATAAGTATCACCCTGGTAACTGCATAGCAACCAGACAGGGTTACCCTAGCAACCAAGTAACAATTCACATATCTTTGAACCAGAACATCTTAGAGACTTAGGGGTTGACATATTTCACTCAGGATTGCA
>JAVLUX010000009.1:5955000-6012500 GCA_032164185.1 Moxostoma hubbsi | reverse complement strand
AAAGAGAGATATCTTCCATTCTGAATGTCACAGAAGCATGGGAGTTGGTTTATATCATTCATACTGACAAGCAGCCTTTGGTGATTCATCATTGACAGCTGCCAAGCCACTCCCTAGCAATAATTTAGAGCACCCTAGCAACCACATTTATTGATTTCAATTACAGTAAGATATCTTCAGATCAGAATGTCCTAGAGACATGATAGTTGCTTTGTTTTCATTGGGTGAGTAACCAGTCTTCAGCTTTCATCATGTGAACTACTTAGCCATGCCCTAGCAACCATTTAAAGCACCCTAGCAACAAAACACCATTGACATCCATTCAAAATCACTAAGATGTGTATCTTAGGATCAGAATGTCGTAGAGACTTCCGGGTTGACTTATTTCACTCAGGATGGAAAGTAGACTTGATAAATATCACCCTGGTAACTGCCTAGCAACCAGATGGGTTTACCATAGCAACCAAGTAACAAATCTCATATCTTTGCACTACAAAATCGTAGAGACTTCCGAGGTGACTTATTTCACTCAAGATGGCAAGGAGCATTGTTGGATGTTACTTTGGTAACTGCCTAGCAACCAAATGGGGTTACCCTAGCAACCATGAAACAAATCAAATATCTCTGCACAAGAAAATCACAGAGACTTCCGGGTTGAATTATTTCACTCAGGATGGCAAGGAGCATTGTTGGCTGTCACCTTGGTAACTGCCTAGCAACCAGATGGGGTTACCCTAGCAACCAAGAAACAAATCACATATCTCTGCACAAGAAAATCACAGAGACTTCCAGGTTGACTTATTTCACTCAGGATGGCAAAGAGCATTGTTGCCTGCCACCTTGGTAACTGCCTAGCAACCAGATGGGGTTACCCTAGCAACCAAGAAACAAATCACATATCTCTGCACAAGAAAATCACAGAGACTTCCGGGTTGACTTATTTCACTCAGGATGGCAAGTAGCGTTAGTGGCTGTCACCTTGGTAACTGCCTAGCAACCAGATGGGGTTACCCTAGCAACCAAGAAACAAATCACATATCTCTGCACAAGAAAATCACAGAGACTTCCGGGTTGACTTCTTTCACTCAGGATGGCAAGGAGCATTGTTGGCTTGCCCCTTGGTAACTTCCTAGCAACCAGAAGGGTTTACCCTAGCAACCAAGTAACAAATCACATACCTCTGTACTAGAAAATCGTACAGACTTGTGGGTTGACTTATTTTACTCAGGATGGCAAGTAGCGTTGGTGGCTGTCACATTGGTAACTGCCTAGCAACCAGATGGGGTTACCCTAGCAACCAAGAAACAAATCACATATCTCTGCACACGAAAATCACAGAGACTTCCGGGTTGACTTATTTCACTCAGGATGGCAAGGAGCATTGTTGGCTGTCACCTTGGTAACTGCCTAGCAACCAGATGGGGTTACCCTAGCAACCAAGAAACAAATCACACATCTCTGTACTAGAAAATCACAGAGAAATCTGGGTTGACTTATTTCACTCAGGATGGCAAGGAGCATTGTTGGCTGTCACCTTGGTAACTGCCTAGCGACCAGATGGGGTTACCCTAGCAACCAAGAAACAAATCATATATCTCTGTACTAGAAAATCACAGAGACTTCCGGGTTGACTTATTTCACTCAGGATGGCAAGGAGCATTGTTGGCTGTCACCTTGGTAACTGCCTAGCAACCAGATGGGGTTACCCTAGCAACCAAGAAACAAATCACATATCTCTGCACAAGAAAATCACAGAGACTTCCGGGTTGACTTATTTCATTCAGGATGGCAAGGAGCATTGTTGGCTTGCCCCTTTTTAACTGCCTAGCAACCAGATGGGGTTACCCTAGCAACCAAGTAACAAATCACATATCTATGTACTACAAAATCGTAGAGACTTCCGGGTTGACTTATTTTACTCAGGATGGCAAGTAGCGTTGGTGGCTGTCACCTTAGTAACTGCATATCAACCAGATGGTTTTCCCTAGCAACCATGGAACAACACCAATATCTCTGCACCAGAACATCCTACTGTCATGGGGGTGGCCTCTTTCAACTTTGGGCAGTAGGTGGGACATTGTGGTAAGAAATTTTGCCACGGCAAGCACCACTCACATTTTCTTCAGGAAATGTACCTATCTAGTTATAATTATTATTATTCCACACATAGTTTGGCGCGCTACTCCTCCCGCAGCTTTTGTCACAGACCCCTGAGTGAGGCATCAAATCATGCGGCTCATTGAGGAGAGGTGTGCTTTATCTTTTCTAAGCGATCGGGTGTACGATGTTCGAACAGCGGACGAAAAAGCGGCCAAAAAAGTCCCATTGACTTTACATTGCGGAATGTTCAGAAATTTAAATCCCAACTGACATTTTCACACACAGACAAAAAAGGGCCTGTCAGCCCTGCGTCTCTCTCTCTCTCTCCCCCTCAGAGGATTTCTTTTATCAAGCAGCCAATAAAAATCTTCATAGCCACACCCTAAAACATGCTAAAAATGTGCTAGCATCATGCTAACATATGCTGGCATCACCTAGCGAAGTGCTAAAACATGCTATAAACGTGTTAGCAACATGCTAACACATGCTGGCATCGCCTAGCGAAGTGCTAAAACATGCTAAAAACGTGCTAGCATCATGCTAACACATGCTGGCATTGCATAGCAAAGTGCTAAAACATGTTAAAACGTGCTAGCATTATGCTAATGCATGTTAGTATTGCTTAGGGGATTGCTAAAACATGTTAAAAACATGATAGCATCATGCTAACACATGTTAGCATTGCCAAACAAAGTGCTAAAACATGCTAAAAACGTGCTAGTATCATGCAAACACATGCTAGCTTCACCTAGCAAAGTGCTAAAACATTCTAAAAACGTGCTAGAATCATGCTAACACATGCTAGCTTCACCTAGCGAAGTGCTAAAATATGTTAAAACGTGTTAGCATTATGCTAATGCATGTTAGCATTGCTTAAGGGATTGCTAAAACATATTAAAAACGTGCTAGCATCATGCTAACACATGTTAGCATTGCCAAACAAAGTGCTAAAACATGCTAAAAACGTGCTAGTATCATGCTAACACATGCTAGCTTCACCTAGCGAAGTGCTAAAACATTCTAAAAACATGCTACCATCATGAAAAACACGTGTTAGCAACATTCTATGACCTTTATTTTAGTGCATAGAAACAAGTTAGAAAATGCTATTTGACGAGTTTTGCCACGGCAAGCACCACTCACATTTTCTTCAGGAAATGTACATTCTAGTTATAATTATTATTATTCCACACATAGTTTGGCGCGCTACTCCTCCCGCAGCTTTTGTCACAGACCCCTGAGTGAGGCATCAAATCGTGCGGCTCATTAAGGAGAGGTGTGCTATATCTTTTCTAAGCGATCGGGGGTACGGTGTTTGCCCCAGGGGCAAAAAATTGGGCAAAAAATCCCATTGACTTAACATTGAGCCAAACTTTGACGAGTCATAGCTCAGAGTGAGGATTTCGCAGAGACGTGTGATTTACCACATTTGAAGAGGCTGACAGGCTCTGTGAGAACATACCTCACAATGGGGTAAAAATTTTACCCCTGGGGGGCAGGAGCTGCCCAAAATTGCCCCAATGTAAGTCAATGGAATTTTTTGCAAAATTTTTTGGTCGCAGACCCACGAATGAGGCGTCAAATCGTGTGGATTATTTGGGAATGGTGTGCTATGACTTTTATAAGCGATCGGGGGTACGGTGTTTGCCCCAGGGGCAAAAAATTGGGCAAACAATCCCATTGACTTAACATTGAGCCGAATTTTGACGAGTCATAGCTCAGAGCGAGGATTTCGCAGAGACATGTGATTTACCTCATTTGAAGAGACTGACAGGCTCTGTGAGAACGTACCTCACAATGGGGTAAAAGTTGCACCCCTGGGGGGCAGGAGCTGCCCAAATTTGCCCCAATGTTAAGTCTATGGTAGATTTTGTATTGAACATAACTCTGGATCACAGTGTCTTACAGACAAGGGGGCGGGCTCATTTTACTCAGACGACCAATCAGTCTCTCAGGATCATTGTGAAGCTATCAAGCCACGCCCTAGCAACCATTTACAGCACCTTAGCAACAAGTCCCATAGACTTCCATTGAAAAAGATCAAAGGGATTTCTCCGGACTGAATTATCATAGAAACACGAGGGTGGTCTCGTTTGACTTGGGGCAGTAAAACAGCCAATCATGAATCCCCTCAACACTTCCTAGCCCCTCCCTAGCAACCATTTTCGAGCTCCTTAGCAACCAAAATCCAAATAGAGATATCTTCCATTCTGAATGTTACAGAAGCATGGGAGTTGGTTTATATCATTCATACTGACAAGCAGCCTTTGGAGATTCATCATTGGCAGCTGCCAAGCCACTCCCTAGCAACAATTTAGAGCACCCTAGCAACAACATTTATTGATTTCAATTACAGTAAGATATCTTCAGATCAGAATGTCCTAGAGACATGATAGTTGCTTTGTTTTCATTGGGTGAGTAATCAGTCTTCAGCTTTCATCATGTGAACTACTTAGCCACGCCCTAGCAACCATTTAAAGCACCCTAGCAACAAAGAACCTTTGACATCCATTCAAAATCACTAAGATGTGTATCTTAGGATCAGAATGTCGTAGAGACTTCAGGGTTGACTTATTTCACTCAGGATGGCAAGGAGCATTGTTCCCTGTCACCTTGATAACTGCCTAGCAACCAGATGGGGTTACCCTAGCAACCAAGAAACAAATCAAATATCTCTGCACAAGAAAATCACAGAGACTTCCGGGTTGACTTATTTCACTCAGGATGGCAAGGAGCATTGTTGGCTGTCACCTTGGTAACTGCCTAGCAACCACATGGGGTTACCCTAGCAACCAAGTAACAAATCACATATCTTTGAACCAGAACATGGTAGAGACATAGGGGTTGAAATATTTCTCACAGGATTGCAAGGGGCCTTATGAGTATCACGTATGTAACTGCCTAGCAACCAGATGGGGTTACCCTAGCAACCAAGAAAGAAATCGCATATCTCTGCACAAGAAAATCACAGAGACTTCCGGTTTGACTTATTTTACTCAGGATGGCAAGGAGCATTGTAGCCTGTCACCTTGGTAACTGCCTAGCAACCAGATGGGGTTACCCTAGCAACCAATAAACAAATCACATATCTCTGCACAAGAAAATCACAGAGACTTCAGGGTTGACTTATTTTACTCAGGATGGCAAGGAGCATTGTTGGCTGTCAGCTTGGTAACTGCCTAGCAACCAGATGGGGTTACCCTAGCAACCAAGTAACAAATCATATATCTCTGAACCAGAAAATTGTAGTGATTCCGTGTTGACTTATTTCATTTAAGATGGCAAGGAGCATTGTTGGCTTGCCCCTTGGTAACTGCCTAGCAACCAGATGGGGTTACCCTAGCAACCAAAGTAACAAATCACATACCTCTGTACTAGAAAATCGTAGAGACTTCCGGGTTGACTTATTTTACTCAGGATGGCGAGTAGCGTTGGTGGCTGTCACCTTAGTATCTGCATATCAACCAGATGGGTTTCCCTAGCAACCATGGAACAACACCTATATCTCTACACCAGAACATCCTACTGTCATGGGGGTGGCCTCTTTCAACTTTGGGCAGTAGGTGGGACATTGTGGTAAGAAATTTTGCCACGGCAAGCACCACTCACATTTTCTTCAGGAAATGTACATTCTAGTTATTTTTATTATTATAATTAGTGGTGCTTGCCAAAGGCAAAGCAACACTATTGTTCTCTTGCATACTTATTATTATAATAATTATTATTATTTTTCCACACAAAGTTTGGCGCGCTACTCCTCCTGCAGCTTTTGTCACAGACCCCTGAGTGAGGCATCAAATCGTGCGGCTCATTGAGGAGAGGTGTGCTATATCTTTTCTAAGCGATCGGGTGTACGATGTTCGAACAGCGGACGAAAAAGCGGCCAAAAAAGTCCCATTGACTTTACATTGCGGAATGTTCAGAAATTTAAATCCCAACTGACATTTTCACACACACACACACACAAAAAAGGGCCTGTCAGCCCTGCGTCTCTCCCTCTCTCTCTCTCTCAGAGGATTTCTTTTATCAAGCAGCCAATAAAAATCTTCATAGCCACACCCTAAAGCATGCTAAAAATGTGCTAGCATCATGCTAACATATGCTGGCATCACCTAGCGAAGTGCTAAAACATGCTATAAACATGTTAGCAACATGCTAACACATGCTGGCATTGCCAAGCGAAGTGCTAAAACATGCTAAAAACGTGCTCGCAACATGCTAACACATGTTGCCATCGCCTAGCGAAGTGCTAAAACATGCTAAAATCGTGCTAACAACATGCTAACACATGCTAGTATTGCCTAGCGAAGTGTTAAAACATGCTAAAAACGTGCTAGCATCATGCTAAAACATGATGGCATTGCCTAGCAAAGTGCTAAAACATGTTAAAACGTGCTAGCATTATGATAATGCATGTTGGCATTGCTTAGGGGATTGCTAAAACATGTTAAAAACGTGCTAGCATCATGCTAACACATGTTAGCATCGCCTAGCGAAGTGCTAAATCATGCTAAAAACGTGCTAGTATCATGCTAACACATGCTAGCTTCACGTAGCGAAGTGCTAAAACATGGTAAAACGTGCTAGCATTATGCTAATGCATGTTAGCATTGCTTAGGGTATTGCTAAAACATGTTAAAAACGTGCTAGCATCATGCAAACACATGTTAGCATCGCCAAGCGAAGTGCTAAATCAGGCTAAAAACGTGCTAGTATCATGCTAACACATGCTAGCTTCACCTAGCGAAGTGCTAAAACATGTTAAAACGTGCTATCATTATGCTAATGCATGTTAGCATTGCTTAGGGGATTGCTAAAACTTGTTAAAAACGTGCTAGCATCATGCTAACACATGTTAGCATTGCCAAACGAAGTGCTAAAACATGCTAAAAACGTGCTAGTATCATTCTAACACATGCTAGCTTCACCTAGCGAAGTGCTAAAACATTCTAAAAACGTGCTACCATCATGAAAAACACGCGTTAGCAACATTCTATGACCTTTATTTTAGTGCTTAGAAACAAGTTAGAAAATGCTATTTGACGAGTTTTGCCACGGCAAGCACCACTCACATTTTCTTCAGGAAATGTACATTCTAGTTATAATTATTATTATTCCACACATAGTTTGGCGCGCTACTCCTCCCGCAGCTTTTGTCACAGACCCCTGAGTGAGGCATCAAATCATGCGGCTCATTGAGGAGAGGTGTGCTATATCTTTTCTAAGCGATCGGGTGTACGATGTTCGAACAGCGGACGAAAAAGCGGCCAAAAATGTCCCATTGACTTTACATTGCGGAATGTTCAGAAATTTAAATCCCAACTGACATTTTCACACACACAGACAAAAAAGGGCCTGTCAGCCCTGCGTCTCTCTCTCTCTCTCTCCCTCAGAGGATTTCTTTTATCAAGCAGCCAATAAAAATCTTCATAGCCACAACATAAAACATGTTAAAAATGTGCTAGAATCATGCTAACACATGCTGGCATCGCCTACGAAGTGCTAAAACATGCTAAAAACATGCTAGCATTATGCTAATGCATGTTAGCATTGCTTAGGGGATTGCTAAAACATGTTAAAAACGTGCTAGCATCATGCAAACACATGTTAGCATCGCCTAGCGAAGTGCTAAAACATGCTAAAAACGTGCTAGTATTATGCTAATGCATGTTAGCATTGCTTTGGGGATTGCTAAAACATGTTAAAAATGTGCTAGCATCATGCTAACACATGTTAGCATCGGCTAGCGAAGTGCTAAAACATGCTAAAAACGTGCTAGTATCATGCTAACACATGCTAGCTTCACCTAGCGAAGTGCTAAAACATGTTAAAATGTGCTAGCATTATGCTAATGCATGTTAGCATTGCTTAGGGGATTGCTAAAACATGTTAAAAACGTGCTAGCATCATGCTAACACATGTTAGCATTGCCAAACGAAGTGCTAAAACATTCTAAAAACGTGATAACAACATGCTAACACATGCTAGTATTGCCTAGCGAAGTGTTAAAACATGCTAAAAACGTGCTAGCATCATGCTAACACATGCTGGCATTGCCTAGCAAAGTGCTAAAACATGTTAAGACGTGCTAGCATTATGCTAATGCATGTTAGCATTGCTTAGGGGATTGCTAAAACATGTTAAAAACGTGCTAGCATCATGCTAACACATGTTAGCATCGCCTAGCGAAGTGCTAAAACATGCTATAAACGTGTTAGCAACATGCTAACACATGCTGGCATCGCCTAGCGAAGTGCTAAAACATGCTAAAAACGTGCTCGCAACATTCTAACACATGTTGGCATCACCTAGCGAAGTGCTAAAACATGCTAAAAACGTGATAACAACATGCTAACACATGCTAGTATTGCCTAGCGAAGTGTTAAAACATGCTAAAAACGTGCTAGCATCATGCTAACACATGTTGGCATTGCCTAGCAAAGTGCTAAAACATGTTAAGACGTGCTAGCATTATGCTAATGCATGTTAGCATTGCTTAGGGGATTGCTAAAACATGTTAAAAACGTGCTAGCATCATGCTAACACATGTTAGCATCGCCTAGCGAAGTGTTAAAACATGCTATAAACGTGTTAGCAACATGCTAACACATGCTGGCATCGCCTAGCGAAGTGCTAAAACATGCTAAAAACGTGCTCGCAACATTCTAACACATGTTGGCATCGCCTAGCGAAGTGCTAAAACATGCTAAAAACGTGATAACAACATGCTAACACATGCTAGCTTCAACTAGAGAAGTGCTAAAATATGTTAAAACGTGTTAGCAACATGCTAATGCATGTTAGCATTGCTTAGGGGATTGCTAAAACATGTTAAAACATGCTAGCATCATGCTAACACATGTTAGCGTCGCCTAGCGAAGTGCTAAAACATGCTAAAAACGTGCTAGTATTATGCTAATGCATGTTAGCATTGCTTAGGGGATTGATAAAACATGTTAAAAATGTGCTAGCATCATGCTAACACATGTTAGCATCGCCTAGCGAAGTGCTAAAACATGCTAAAAACGTGCTAACAACATGCTAACACATGATAGTAGTGCCTAGCAAAGTGTTAAAACATGCTAAAAACGTGCTAGCATCATGCTAACACATGCTGGCATTGCCTAACAAAGTGCTAAAACATGTTAAAATGTGCTAGCATTATGCTAATGCATGTTAGCATTGCTTAGGGGATTGCTAAAACATGTTGAAAACATGCTAACATCATGTAAATACATGTTAGCATCGCCTAGCAAAGTGCTAAAACCTGCTAAAAACGTGCTAGTATCATGCTAACACATACTAGCTTCACCTAGCAAACTGCTAAAATATGTTAAAACGTGCTAGCATTATGCTAATGCATGTTAGCATTGCTTAGGGGATTGCTAAAACATGTCAAAATGTGCTAGCATTATGCTAATGCATGTTAGCATTGCTTAGGGGATTGCTAAAACATGTTAAAAATGTGTTAGCATCATGCTAACACATGTTAGCATCGCCTAGCAAAGTGCTAAAACATGCTAAAAACGTGCTAGTATCATGTTAACACATGCTAGCTTCACCTAGCGAAGTGCTAAAACATGTTAAAACGTGCTAGCATTATGCTAATGCATGTTAGCATTGCTTAGGGGATTGCTAAAACATGTTAAAAATCGTGCTAGCATAATGCTAACACATGTTAGCATCGTCAAACAAAGTGCTAAAACATGCTAAAAACGTGCTAATATCATGCTAACACATGCTAGCTTCACCTAGCGAAGTGCTAAAACATGTTAAAACGTGCTAGCATTATGCTAATGCATGTTAGCATTGCTTAGGGGATTGCTAAAACATGTTAAAAACGTGCTAGCATCATGCTAACACATGTTAGCATCGCCAAACGAAGTGCTAAAACATGCAAAAAACGTGCTAGTATCATGCTAACACATGCTAGATTCACCTAGCGAAGTGCTAAAACATGTTAAAACATGCTTGCATTATGATAATGCATGTTAGCATTGCTTAGGGGATTGCTAAAACATGTTAAAAACGTGCTAGCATCATGCTAACACATGTTAGCATTACCAAACGAAGTGCTAAAACATGCTAAAAACGTGCTAGTATCATGCTAACACATGCTAGCTTCACCTAGCGAAGTGCTAAAACATTCTAAAAACATGCTAGCGTCATGAAAAACACGTGTTAGCAACATTCTGTGACCTTTATTTTAGTGCTTAGAAACAAGTTAGAAAATGCTATTTCACGAGTTTTGCCACGGCAAGCACCACTCACATTTTCTTCAGGAAATGTACATTCTAGTTAGGTTGGCTTGAGAAAGCCAACTTACTGAAATCCTATTTAAACTTATTATTATTAGGTTGGCTTGAGAAAGCCAACTTACTGAAATCCTATTTAAACTTAATATTATTATTATTCTTCTGAGACTAAATTTCTAAATCTAACTCCTCCTAGAGCTTTTAAGCTACATGCACCAAACTCGGCACAGACCTTCAGACTAATCCCGAATAGTGTGCTATATCTTTTCTAACTGATTGGACTTACGGTTTTCCTAAAAATGACGATCAAAACTCGGAAAAACTCCCATTGACTTAACATTGCGGAATGTTCAGAAATTTAAATCCCAACTGACGTTTTCACACACACAGACAAAAAAGGGCCTGTCAGCCCTGCGTCTCTCCCTCTCTCTCTCCCTCAGAGGATTTATTTTATCAAGCAGCCAATAAGTAATGACCTAAAATCTTCATAGCCACAGTATAGTAGCTTCCAGGTTGACTTTGTTCACTCAGTATGGAAAGGAGGCTTGATAAGTATCACCCTGGTAACTGCATAGCAACCAGACAGGGTTACCCTAGCAACCAAATAACAAATCACATATTTCTGCATCAGAAAATCATACAGACTTCCTGTTTCACTTATTTCACTCAGGATGGAAAGTAGCCTTGATATGTATCACTCTGGTAACTGCCTAGCAACCAGATGGGGTTACCCTAGCAACCAAGTAACAAATCACATATCTCTGCACCAGAAAATCATACTGACGTCCTGTTTCACTTATTTCACTCAGGATGGAAAGTAGCCTTGATATGTATCACTCTGGTAACTGCCTAGCAACCAGATGGGGTTACCCTAGCAACCAAGTAACAAATCACATATCTCTGCACCAGAAAATCATACTGACGTCCTGTTTCACTTATTTCACTCAGGATGGAAAGTAGCCTTGATATGTATCACTCTGGTAACTGCCTAGCAACCAGATGTGATTACCCTAGCAACCAAGTAACAAATCACATATCTCTGCAACAGAAAATCATAGAGACTTCCAGGTTGACTTTATTCACTCAGGATGGAAAGTAGCCTTGATATGTATCACTCTGGTAACTGCCTAGCAACCAGATATGGTTACCCTAGCAACCAAGTAACAAATCATATATATTTGAACCAGAACATCGTAGAGACTTCCTGTTTCACATATTTCACTCAGGATTGCAAGGAGCCTTATGAGTATCACTTTGGTAACTGCCTAGCAACCAGATGTGTTTACCCTAGCAACCAAGTAACAAATCACATATCTCTGCACCAGAAAATCGTAGAGACTTCCTGTTTCACTTATTTCACTCAGGATGGAAAGTAGCCTTGATATGTATCACTCTGGTAACTGCCTAGCAACCAGATGCGGTTACCCTAGCAACCAAGTAACAAATCACATATCTCTGCAACAGAAAATCGTAGAGACTTCCGGGTTGACATAATTCACTCAGGATGGAAAGGAGGCTTGATAAGTATCACCCTGGTAACTGCATAGCAACCAGATGGGGTTACCCTAGCAACCAAGTAACAAATAACATATCTTTGAACCAGAAAATCATACAGACTTAGGGGTTGACATATTTCACACAGGATTGCAAGGAGCCTTATGAGTAACACGTTGGTAACTGCCTAGCAACCAGATGGGGTTACCCTAGCAACCAAGTAACAAATCACATATCTCTGCACCAGAAAATCGTATACACTTCCTGTTTGAATTATTTCACTCAGAATGGAAAGTAGCCTTGATATGTATCACTCTGGTAACTGCCTATCAACCAGATATGGTTACCCTAGCAACCAAGTAACAAATCACATATCTATGCAAAAGAAAATCGTAGAGACTTCCAGGTTGACTTTATTCACTCAGAATGAAAAGGAGGCTTGATAAGGATCACCCTGGAAACTGCCTAGCAACCAGATTGGATTACCCTAGCAACCAAGTAAAAAATAATATATCTATCTATCTGTCTATCTATCTATCTTTCTGAGGGTCAATATCTATCTGTCTATCTATCTATCTATCTATCTATCTGAGGGTCAATATCTATCTATCTATCTGTGGGTCATACTCTATCTATCTATCTATCTATCTATCTATCTATCTGTGGGTCATACTCTATCTATTTATCTATCTATCTATCTATCTATCTATCTAAGGGTCAATGACTATCTATCTATCTATCTATCTATCTATCTATCTGTCTATCTATCTATCTATCTATCTATCTGTGGGTCATACTCTATCTATCTATCTATCTATCTTTCTGAGGGTCAATATCTATCTATCTATCTATCTATCTATCTATCTATCTATCTATCTATCTATCTATCTATCTATCTGAGGGTCAATAACTATCTATCTATCTATCTGTGGGTCATACTCTATCTATCTATCTATCTATCTATCTATCTATCTATCTATCTATCTATCTATCTATCTATCTAAGGGTCAATGACTATCTATCTATCTATCTATCTATCTATCTATCTATCTATCTATCTATCTATCTATCTATCTATCTATCTATCTATCTATCTATCTGAGGATCAATATCTATCTATCTATCTATCTATCTATCTATCTATCTATCTATCTGAGGGTCAATATCTATCTATCTATCTATCTATCTATCTATCTGTGGGTCATACTCTATCTATCTATCTGTCTATCTATCTATCTGAGGGTCAATATCTATCTATCTATCTATCTATCTATCTATCTATCTATCTATCTATCTATCTATCTGAGGGTCAATATCTATCTATCTATCTATCTATCTGATGGTCAATATCTATCTATCTATCTATCTATCTATCTATCTATCTATCTATCTGTGGGTCATAATCTATCTGTCTATCTGTCTATCTATCTATCTGATGGTCAATATCTATCTATCTATCTATCTATCTATCTATCTATCTATCTATCTATCTATCTATCTATCTATCTATCTATCTATCTATCTATCTATCTATCTATTTGATAGACTGAATGGTTTTATAATCTCTAAACTTTGAACTTTGAAAACTACTACTTATAATTACATCAAACTAAAAACCTTAAATCTTCAAACTTTTACAACTACTTCAAACTTTATGCTAGGCTTTCTCAAGCCAACCTAAAGTTTGTACTCAAACTTTTTAATCTAGTTATTATTAATATTATTATTATTCTGAGACTAAATTTCTAAATGTAACTCCTCCTAGAGCTTTTAAGCTACATGCACCAAACTCGGCACAGACCTTCAGACTAATCCCGAATAGTGTGCTATATCTTTTCTAACTGATCGGACTTACGGTTTTCCTAAAAATGACGATCAAAACTCGGAAAAACTCCCATTGATTAACATTGCGGAATGTTCAGAAATTTAAATCCCAACTGACGTTTTCACACACAGACGAAAAAGGGCCTGTCAGCCCTGCGTCTCTCCCTCTCTCTCTCCCTCAGAGGATTTCTTTTATCAAGCAGCCAATAAGTAATGACCTAAAATCTTCATAGCCACAGTATAGTAGCTTCCAGGTTGACTTGATTCACTCAGTATGGAAAGGAGGCTTGATAAGTATCACCCTGGTAACTGCATAGCAACCAGACAGGGTTACCCTAGCAACCAAATAACAAATCACATATTTCTGCACCAGAAAATCATACAGACTTCCTGTTTCACTTATTTCACTCAGGATGGAAAGTAGCCTTGATATGTATCACTCTGGTAACTGCCTAGCAACCAGATGGGGTTACCCTAGCAACCAAGTAACAAATCACATATCTCTGCACCAGAAAATCATACAGACTTCCTGTTTCACTTATTTCACTCAGGATGGAAAGTAGCCTTGATATGTATCACTCTGGTAACTGCCTAGCAACCAGATGGGGTTACCCTAGCAACCAAATAACAAATCACATATCTCTGCACCAGAAAATCGTAGTGACTTCCTGTTTCACTTATTTCACTCAAGATGGAAAGAAGCCTTGATATGTATCACTCTGGTAACTGCCTAGAAACCAGATGTGATTACCATAGCAACCAAGTAACAAATCACATATCTCTGCAACAGAAAATCAGAGAGACTTCAGGGTTGACTTATTTCACTCAGGATGGAAAGTAGCCTTGATATGTATCACTCTGGTAACTGCCTAGCAACCAGATGTGATTACCCTAGCAACCAAGTAACAAATCACATATCTCTGCAACAGAAAATCAGAGAGACTTCCGGGTTGACTTATTTCACTCAGGATGGAAAGTAGCCTTGATATATGTATCACTCTGGTAACTGCCTAGCAACCAGATGTGATTACCCTAGCAACCAAATAACAAATCACATATCTCTGCACCAGAAAATCGTAGAGACTACCTGTTTCACTTATTTCACTCAGGATGGAAAGTAGCCTTGATATGTATCACTCTGGTAACTGCATAGCAACCAGACAGGGTCACCTTAGCAACCAAGTAACAAATCACATATCTTTGAACCAGAACATCGTAGAGACTTAGGGGTTGACATATTTCACACAGGATTGCAAGGAGCCTTATGAGTATCACTTTGGTAACTGCCTAGCAACCAGATGTGTTTACCCTAGCAACCAAGTAACAAATCACATATCTCTGCACCAGAAAATCATAGAGACTTCCTGTTTCACTTATTTCACTCAGGATGGAAAGTAGCCTTGATATGCATCACTCTGGTAACTGCCTAGCAACCAGATTGGGTTACCCTAGCAACCAAGTAACAAATCATATATTTCTGCTCCAGAAAATCGTAGAGACATCTGGGTTGACTTAATTCACTCAGGATGGAAAGGAGGCTTGATAAGTATCACCCTGGTAACTGCATAGCAACCAGACAGGGTTACCCTAGCAACCAAATAACAAATCACATATCTCAGCACCAGAAAATCATACAGACTTGCGGGTTGACTTTATTCACTCAGGATGGAAAGGAGGCTTGACAAGTTATCACCCTGGTAACTGCATAGCAACCAGACAGGGTTACCCTAGCAACCAAGTAATAAATCACATATCTTTGAACCAGAACTTCGTAGAGACTTAGGGGTTGACATATTTCACACCGGATTGCAAGGAGCCTTATGAGTATCACTTTGGTAACTGCCTAGCAACCAGATGGGGTTACCCTAGCAACCAAGTAACAAATCACATATCTCTGCACCAGAAAATCGTAGAGACTACCTGTTTCACTTATTTCACTCAGGATGGAAAGTAGCCTTGATATGTATCACTCTGGTAACTGCATAGCAACCAGATGGGGTTACCCTAGCAACCAAGTAACAAATAATATATCTCTTCACCAGAAAATCGTAGAGACTTCCTGTTTGACTTATTTCACTCAGGATAGCAAGGAGTCTTGAAAAGTATCACTCTGGTAACTGCCTAACAACGACAAGGGCTTACCCTAGCAACCAAGTAACAAATCACATATCTCTGCAACAGAAAATCATAGAGACTTCCGGGTTGACTTTATTCACTCAGGATGAAAAGTAGCCTTGATATGTATCACTCTGGTAACTGCATAGCAACCAGATGTGGTTACCCTAGCAACCAAGTAACAAATCACATATCTTTGAACCAGAACATCGTAGAGACTTAGGGGTTGACATATTTCACTCAGGATTGCAAGGAGCCTTATGAGTATCACTTTGGTAACTGCCTAGCAACCAGATGGGGTTACCCTAGCAACCAAGTAACAAATCACATATCTCTGCACCAGAAAATCGTAGAGACATCCTGTTTCACTTATTTCACTCAGGATGGAAAGTAGGCTTGATATGTATCACTCTGGTAACTGCCTAGCAACCAGATGTGGTTACCCTAGCAACCAAGTAACAAATCACATATCTTTGAACCAGAACATCGTAGAGACTTAGGGGTTGACATATTTCACACAGGATTGCAAGGAGCCTTATGAGTATCACCTTGGTAACTGCCTAGCAACCAGATGGGGTTACCCTAGCAACCAACTAACAAATCACATATCTCTGCACCAGAAAATCGTAGAGACTTCCTGTTTTACTTATTTCACTCAGGATGGAAAGTAGCCTTGATATGTATCACTCTGGTAACTGCCTAGCAACCATCTTTCTATCTATCTATCTATCTATCTATCTATCTATCTATCTGAGGGTCAATATCTATCTATCTATCTATCTATCTATCTGAGGCTCATTCTCTATCTATCTATCTATCTATCTATCTATCTATCTATCTATCTATCTATCTATCTGAGGGTCATTCTCTATCTATCTATCTATCTATCTATCTATCTATCTATCTATCTATCTATCTATCTATCTATCTGAGGGTCAATATCTATCTATCTATCTATCTATCTATCTATCTATCTATCTATCTATCTATCTGAGGGTAATTCTCTATCTATCTATCTGTCTGTCTATCTATCTATCTATCTATCTATCTATCTATCTATCTATCTATCTATCTATCTATCTATCTATCTATCTATCTATCTGAGGGTCATTATCTATCGATCTATCTGAGGGTCATTCTCTATCTATCTATCTATCTATCTATCTATCTATCTATCTATCTGAGGGTCAATATCTATCTATCTATCTATCTGAGGGTAATTCTCTATCTATCTATATGTCTGTCTATCTATCTATCTATCTATCTATCTATCTATCTATCTATCTATCTATCTATCTGAGGGTCATTCTCTATCTATCGATCTATCTGAGGGTCATTCTCTATCTATCTATCTATCTATCTATCTATCTATCTGAGGGTCAATATCTATCTATCTATCTATCTATCTATCTGAGGGTAATTCTCTATCTATCTATCTGTCTGTCTATCTATCTATCTATCTATCTATCTATCTATCTATCTGAGGGTCAATATCTATCTATCTATCTATCTATCTGAGGGTAATTCTCTATCTATCTATCTGAGGATCAATATCTATCTATCTATCTATCTAATGGTCAATATCTATCTATCTATCTATCTATCTATCTATCTATCTATCTATCTATCTATGATGGTCAATAACTATCTATCTATCTATCTATCTATCTATCTATCTATCTGATGGTCAATAACTATCTATCTATCTATCTATCTGAGGGTCAATATCTATCTATCTATCTATCTATCTATCTATCTATCTATCTATCTATCTATCTATGGGTCATACTCTATCTATCTATCTATCTATCTATCTGAGGGTCAATATCTATCTATCTATCTATCTATCTGAGGGTCAATATCTATCTATCTATCTATCTATCTATCTATCTATCTATCTATCTATCTATCTATCTATCTATCTATCTATCTATCTATCTATCTAATCTATTTGATAGACTGAATGGTTTTATAATCTCTAAACTTTGAACTTTGAAAACTACTACTTATAATTACATCAAACTAGAAACCGTAAATCTTCAAACTTTTACAACTACTTCAAACTTTATGCTAGGCTTTCTCAAGCCAACCTAAAGTTTGTACTCAAACTTTTCAATCTAGTTATTATTATTATTAATATTATTATTATTCTGAGACTAAATTTCTAAATGTAACTCCTCCTAGAGCTTTTAAGCTACATGCACCAAACTCAGCACAGACCTTCAGACTAATCCCGAATAGTGTGCTATATCTTTTCTAACTGATCGGACTTACGGTTTTCCTAAAGATGACGATCAAAACTCGGAAAAACTCCCATTGATTAACATTGCGGAATGTTCAGAAATTTAAATCCCAACTGATGTTTTCACACACACAGACGAAAAAGGGCCTGTCAGCCCTGCGTCTCTCCCTCTCTCTCTCCCTCAGAGTATTTCTTTTATCAAGCAGCCAATAAGTAATGACCTAAAATCTTCATAGCCACAGTATAGTAGCTTCCAGGTTGACTTGATTCACTCAGTATGGAAAGGAGGCTTGATAAGTATCACCCTGGTAACTGCATAGCAACCAGATGGGGTTACCCTAGCAACCAACTAACAAATCACATATCTCTGCAACAGAAAATCAGAGAGACTTCCGGGTTGACTTGATTCACTCAGGATGGAAAGTAGCCTTGATATGTATCACTCTGGTAACTGCCTAGCAACCAGATGGGGTTACCCTAGCAACCAAGTAACAAATCACATATATCTGCACCAGAAAATCGTAGAGACTTCCTGTTTCACTTATTTCACTCAGGATGGAAAGTAGCCTTGATATGTATCACTCTGGTAACTGCCTAGCAACCAGATGTGATTACCCTAGCAACCAAGTAACAAATCACATATCTCTGCACCAGAAAATCATACAGACTTCCTGTTTCACTTATTTCACTCAGGATGGAAAGTAGCCTTGATATGCATCACTCTGGTAACTGCCTAGCAACCAGATGGGTTACCCTAGCAACCAAGTAACAAATCATATATTTCTGCACCAGAAAATCGTAGAGACATCTGGGTTGACTTAATTCACTCAGGATGGAAAGGAGGGTTGATAAGTATCACCCTGGTAACTGCATAGCAACCAGATATGGTTACCCTAGCAACCAAGTAACAAATCACATATCTCTGCAACAGAAAATCATAGACTTCCTGTTTCACTTATTTCACTCAGGATGGAAAGTAGGCTTGATATGTATCACTCTGGTAACTGCCTAGCAACCAGATGTGGTTACCCTAGCAACCAAGTAACAAATCACATATCTCTGCAACAGAAAATCATAGAGACTTCCTGTTTCACTTATTTCACTCAGGATGGAAAGTAGGCTTGATATGTATCACTCTGGTAACTGCCTAGCAACCAGATGTGGTTACCCTAGCAACCAAGTAACAAATCACATATCTCTGCACCAGAAAATCGTAGAGACTTCCTGTTTCACATATTTCACTCAGGATTGGAAGGAGCCTTGATATGTATCACCCTGGTAAATGCATAGCAACCAGACAGGGTTACCCTAGCAACCAAATAACAAATCACATATCTTTGAAGCGGAACATCATAGAGACTTAGGGGTTGACATATTTCACACAGAATTGCAAGGAGCCTTATGAGTATCACTTTGTTAACTGCCTAGCAACCAGATGGGTTTACCCTAGCAACCAAGTAACAAATCACATATCTCTACACCAGAAAATCATAGAGACTTCCTGTTTCACTTATTTCACTCAGGATGGAAAGTAGCCTTGATATGTATCACTCTGGTAACTGCCTAGCAACCAGATGTGATTACCCTAGCAACCAAGTAACAAATCACATATCTCTGCAACAGAAAATCAGAGAGACTTCCGGGTTGACTTATTTCACTCAGGATGGAAAGTAGCCTTGATATGTATCACTCTGGTAACTGCCTAGCAACCAGATGTGATTACCCTAGCAACCAAGTAACAAATCACATATCTCTGCAACAGAAAATCATAGAGACTTCCGGGTTGACTTTATTCACTCAGGATGAAAAGTAGCCTTGATATGTATCACTCTGGTAACTGCATAGCAACCAGATGTGGTTACCCTAGCAACCAAGTAACAAATCACATATCTTTGAACCAGAACATCGTAGAGACTTAGGGGTTGACATATTTCACTCAGGATTGCAAGGAGCCTTATGAGTATCACTTTGGTAACTGCCTAGCAACCAGATGGGGTTACCCTAGCAACCAAGTAACAAATCACATATCTCTGCACCAGAAAATCGTAGAGACATCCTGTTTCACTTATTTCACTCAGGATGGAAAGTAGGCTTGATATGTATCACTCTGGTAACTGCCTAGCAACCAGATGTGGTTACCCTAGCAACCAAGTAACAAATCACATATCTTTGAACCAGAACATCGTAGAGACTTAGGGGTTGACATATTTCACACAGGATTGCAAGGAGCCTTATGAGTATCACCTTGGTAACTGCCTAGCAACCAGATGGGGTTACCCTAGCAACCAACTAACAAATCACATATCTCTGCACCAGAAAATCGTAGAGACTTCCTGTTTTACTTATTTCACTCAGGATGGAAAGTAGCCTTGATATGTATCACTCTGGTAACTGCCTAGCAACCATCTTTCTATCTATCTATCTATCTATCTATCTATCTATCTATCTATCTATCTGAGGGTCAATATCTATCTATCTATCTATCTATCTATCTGAGGCTCATTCTCTATCTATCTATCTATCTATCTATCTATCTATCTATCTATCTATCTATCTGAGGGTCATTCTCTATCTATCTATCTATCTATCTATCTATCTATCTATCTATCTATCTATCTATCTATCTATCTATCTATCTATCTATCTATCTATCTATCTATCTGAGGGTCAATATCTATCTATCTATCTATCTATCTATCTATCTATCTATCTATCTATCTATCTATCTGAGGGTAATTCTCTATCTATCTATCTGTCTGTCTATCTATCTATCTATCTATCTATCTATCTATCTATCTATCTATCTATCTATCTATCTGAGGGTCATTATCTATCGATCTATCTGAGGGTCATTCTCTATCTATCTATCTATCTATCTATCTATCTATCTTTCTATCTGAGGGTCAATATCTATCTATCTATCTATCTGAGGGTAATTCTCTATCTATCTATATGTCTGTCTATCTATCTATCTATCTATCTATCTATCTATCTATCTATCTATCTGAGGGTCATTCTCTATCTATCGATCTATCTGAGGGTCATTCTCTATCTATCTATCTATCTATCTATCTATCTATCTGAGGGTCAATATCTATCTATCTATCTATCTATCTATCTGAGGGTAATTCTCTATCTATCTATCTGTCTGTCTATCTATCTATCTATCTATCTATCTATCTATCTGAGGGTCAATATCTATCTATCTATCTATCTATCTGAGGGTAATTCTCTATCTATCTATCTGAGGATCAATATCTATCTATCTATCTATCTAATGGTCAATATCTATCTATCTATCTATCTATCTATCTATCTATCTATCTATCTATCTATGATGGTCAATAACTATCTATCTATCTATCTATCTATCTATCTATCTATCTGATGGTCAATAACTATCTATCTATCTATCTATCTGAGGGTCAATATCTATCTATCTATCTATCTATCTATCTATCTATCTATCTATCTATCTATGGGTCATACTCTATCTATCTATCTATCTATCTATCTGAGGGTCAATATCTATCTATCTATCTATCTATCTGAGGGTCAATATCTATCTATCTATCTATCTATCTATCTATCTATCTATCTATCTATCTATCTATCTAATCTATTTGATAGACTGAATGGTTTTATAATCTCTAAACTTTGAACTTTGAAAACTACTACTTATAATTACATCAAACTAGAAACCGTAAATCTTCAAACTTTTACAACTACTTCAAACTTTATGCTAGGCTTTCTCAAGCCAACCTAAAGTTTGTACTCAAACTTTTCAATCTAGTTATTATTATTATTAGGTTGGCTTGAGAAAGCCAACTTACTGAAATCCTATTTAAACTTATTATTATTATTATTATTATTCTGAGACTAAATTTCTAAATCTAACTCCTCCTAGAGCTTTTAAGCTACATGCACCAAACTCTGCACAGACCTTCAGACTAATCCCGAATAGTGTGCTATATCTTTTCTAAGCGATCGGGGGTACGGTGTTTGCCCCAGGGGCAAAAAATTGGGCAAAAAATCCCATTGACTTAACATTGAGCCGAACTTTGAAAAGTCATAGCTCAGAGCGAGGATTTCGCAGAGACATGTGATTTACCACATTTGAAGAGGCTGACAGGCTCTGTGAGAACATACCTCACAATGGGGTAAAAGTTTTACCCCTGGGGGGCAGGAGCTGCCCAAAATTGCCCCAATGTAAGTCAATGGAATTTTTTGAAAAAATTTTTGGTCGCTGACCCACGAATGAGGCGTCAAATCGTGCGGATTATTTGGGAATGGTGTGCTATGACTTTTATAAGCGATCGGGGGTACGGTGTTTGCCCCAGGGGCAAAAAATTGGGCAAACAATCCCATTGACTTAACATTGAGCCGAATTTTGACGAGTCATAGCTCAGAGCGAGAATTTCGCAGAGACTTGTGATTTACCTCATTTGAAGAGGCTGACAGGCTCTGTGAGAACGTACCTCACAATGGGGTAAAAGTTGCACCCCTGGGGGGCAGGAGCTGCCCAAATTTGCCCCAATGTTAAGTCTATGGTAGATTTTGTATTGAACATAACTCTGGATCACAGTGTCTTACAGACAAGGGGGCGGGCTCATTTTACTCAGACGACCAATCAGTCTCTCAGGATCATTGTGAAGCTATCAAGCCACGCCCTAGCAACCATTTACAGCACCTTAGCAACAATTCCCATAGACTTCCTTTGAAAAAGATCAAAGGGATTTCTCCGGACTGAATTATCATACAAACACGAGGGTGGTCTCGTTTGACTTGGGGCAGTAAAACAGCCAATCATGAATCCCCTCAACACTTCCTAGCCCCTCCCTAGCAACCATTTTCGAGCACCTTAGCAACCAAAATCCAAAGAGAGATATCTTCCATTCTGAATGTCACAGAAGCATGGGAGTTGGTTTATATCATTCATATTGACAAGCAGCCTTTGGAGATTCATCATTGGCAGCTGCCAAGCCACTCCCTAGCAACAATTTAGAGCACCCTAGCAACCACATTTATTGATTTCATTTACAGTAAGATATCTTCAGATCAGAATGTCCTAGAGACATGATAGTTGCTTTGTTTTCATTGGGTGAGTAATCAGTCTTCAGCTTTCATCATGTCAACTACTTAGCCACGCCCTAGCAACCATTTAAAGCACCCTAGCAACAAAGAACCATTGACATCCATTCAAAATCACTAAGATGTGTATCTTAGGATCAGAATGACGTAGAGACTTCCGGGTTGACTTATTTCACTCAGGATGGCAAGGAGCATTGTTGCCTGTCACCTTGGTAACTGCCTAGCAACCAGATGGGGTTACCCTAGCAACCAAGAAACAAATCACATATCTCTGTACTAGAAAATCACAGAGAAATCTGGGTTGACTTATTTCACTCAGGATTGCAAGGAGCATTGTTGGCTGTCACCTTGGTAACTGCCTAGCGACCAGATGGGGTTACCCTAGCAACCAAGAAACAAATCACATATCTCTGTACTAGAAAATCACAGAGACTTCCGGGTTGACTTATTTCACTCAGGATGGCAAGGAGCACTGTTGGCTGTCACCTTGGTAACTGCCTAGCAACCAGATGGGGTTACCCTAGCAACCAAGTAACAAATCACATATCTTTGCACCAGAAAATCGTAGAGACTTCCTGTTTCACTTATTTCACTCAGGATGGAAAGGAGGCTTGATATGTATCACTCTGGTAACTGCCTAGCAACCAGATGTGGTTACCCTAGCAACCAAGTAACAAATCACATATCTTTGAACCAGAACATCGTAGAGACTTAGGAGTTGACATATTTCACACAGGATGGAAAGTAGCCTTGATATGCATCACCCTGGTAACTGCATAGCAACCAGACAGGGTTACCCTAGCAACCAAATAACAAATCACATATCTCTGCACCAGAAATTCATACAGACTTCCGGGTTGACTTATTTCACTCAGGATGTAAAGTAGCCTTGATATGTATCACTCTGGTAACTGCATAGCAACCAGACAGGGTTACCTTAGCAACCAAGTAACAAATCACATATCTTTGAACTAGAACATCGTAGAGACTTCCGGGTTGACATATTTCACACAGGATGCAAGGAGCCTTATGAGTATCACTTTTGTAACTCCCTAGCAACCAGATGTGTTTACCCTAGCAACCAAGTAACAAATCACATATCTCTGCACCAGAATATCATAGAGACTTCCTGTTTCACTTATTTCACTCAGGATGGAAAGTAGCCTTGATATGTATCCCTCTGGTAACTGCCTAGCAACCAGATGCGGTTACCCTAGCAACCAAGTAACAAATCACATATCTTTGAACCAGAACATCGTAGAGACTTAGGGGTTGACATATTTCACACAGGATTGCAAGGAGCCTTATGAGTATCACCTTGGTAACTGCCTAGCAACCAGATGGGGTTACCCTAGCAACCAACTAACAAATCACATATCTCTGCACCAGAAAATCGTAGAGACTTCCTGTTTCACTTATTTCACTCAGGATGGAAAGGAGGCTTGATAAGTATCACCCTGGTAACTGCATAGCAACCAGACAGGGATACCCTAGCAACCAAGTAACAAATCACATATCTCTGCAACAGAAAATCGTAGAGACTTCCGGGTTGACATAATTCACTCAGGATGGAAAGGAGGCTTGATAAGTATCACCCTGGTAACTGCATAGCAACCAGATGGGGTTACCCTAGCAACCAAGTAACAAATAATATATCTCTTCACCAGAAAATCGTAGAGACTTCCTGTTTGACTTATTTTACTCAAGATGGAAAGTAGCCTTGATATATATCACTCTGGTAACTGCCTATCAACCAGATATGGTTACCCTAGCAACCAAGTAACAAATCACATATCTATGCAACAGAAAATCATAGAGACTTCCGGGTTGACTTTTTCACTCAGAATGAAAAGGAGGCTTGATAAGGATCACCCTGGAAACTGCCTAGCAACCAGATTGGGTTACCCTAGCAACCAAGTAAAAAATGATATATCTATCTGTCTATCTATCTATCTATCTATCTATCTATCTATCTATTTATCTTTCTGAGGGTCAATATCTATCTATCTATCTATCTATCTATCTGAGGGTCAATTTCTATCTATCTAACTATCTGCAGGTCAATAACTATCTATCTATCTATCTGTGGGTCATACTCTATCTATCTATATCTCAGGGTCAATGACTATCTATCTATATATCTGACGGTCAATATCTATCTATCTATCTAAGGGTCAATGACTATCTATCTATCTATCTATCTATCTATCTATCTATCTATCTAAGGGTCAATATCTATCTATCTATCTGAGGATCAATATCTATCTATCTATCTATCTATCTATCTATCTATCTATCTGATGGTCAATAACTATCTATCTATCTATCTATCGATCTATCTATCTGATGGTCAATATCTATCTATCTATCTATCTATCTATCTGATGGTCATACTCTCTATCTATCTATCTATCTATCTATCTATCTATCTATGGGTTAGACTCTATCTATCTATCTATCTATCTATCTGAGGGTCAATATCTATCTATCTATCTATCTATCTATCTATCTATCTATCTATCTATCTAATCTATTTGATAGACAGAATGGTTTTATAATCTCTAAACTTTGAACTTTGAAAACTACTAATTATAATTACATCAAACTAGAAACCGTAAATCTTCAAACTTTTACAACTACTTCAAACTTTATGCTAGGCTTTCTCAAGCCAACCTAAAGTTTGTACTCAAACTTTTTAATCTAGTTAATATTATTATTATTCTGAGACTAAATTTCTAAATGTAACTCCTCCTAGAGCTTTTAAGCTACATGCACCAAACTCAGCACAGACCTTCAGACTAATCCCGAATAGTGTGCTATATCTTTTCTAACTGATCGGACTTACGGTTTTCCTAAAGATGACGATCAAAACTCGGAAAAACTCCCATTGATTAACATTGCGGAATGTTCAGAAATTTAAATCCCAACTGATGTTTTCACACACACAGACGAAAAAGGGCCTGTCAGCCCTGCGTCTCTCCCTCTCTCTCTCCCTCAGAGTATTTCTTTTATCAAGCAGCCAATAAGTAATGACCTAAAATCTTCATAGCCACAGTATAGTAGCTTCCAGGTTGACTTGATTCACTCAGTATGGAAAGGAGGCTTGATAAGTATCACCCTGGTAACTGCATAGCAACCAGATGGGGTTACCCTAGCAACCAACTAACAAATCACATATCTCTGCAACAGAAAATCAGAGAGACTTCCGGGTTGACTTGATTCACTCAGGATGGAAAGTAGCCTTGATATGTATCACTCTGGTAACTGCCTAGCAACCAGATGGGGTTACACTAGCAACCAAGTAACAAATCACATATATCTGCACCAGAAAATCGTAGAGACTTCCTGTTTCACTTATTTCACTCAGGATGGAAAGTAGCCTTGATATGTATCACTCTGGTAACTGCCTAGCAACCAGATGTGATTACCCTAGCAACCAAGTAACAAATCACATATCTCTGCACCAGAAAATCATACAGACTTCCTGTTTCACTTATTTCACTCAGGATGGAAAGTAGCCTTGATATGCATCACTCTGGTAACTGCCTAGCAACCAGATGGGTTACCCTAGCAACCAAGTAACAAATCATATATTTCTGCACCAGAAAATCGTAGAGACATCTGGGTTGACTTAATTCACTCAGGATGGAAAGGAGGGTTGATAAGTATCACCCTGGTAACTGCATAGCAACCAGATATGGTTACCCTAGCAACCAAGTAACAAATCACATATCTTTGAACCAGAACATCGTAGAGACTTAGGGGTTGACATATTTCACTCAGGATTGCAAGGAGCCTCATGAGTATCACTTTGGTAACTGCCTAGCAACCAGATGGGGTTACCCTAGCAACCAAGTAACAAATCACATATCTCTGCAACAGAAAATCATAGACTTCCTGTTTCACTTATTTCACTCAGGATGGAAAGTAGGCTTGATATGTATCACTCTGGTAACTGCCTAGCAACCAGATGTGGTTACCCTAGCAACCAAGTAACAAATCACATATCTCTGCAACAGAAAATCATAGAGACTTCCTGTTTCACTTATTTCACTCAGGATGGAAAGTAGGCTTGATATGTATCACTCTGGTAACTGCCTAGCAACCAGATGTGGTTACCCTAGCAACCAAGTAACAAATCACATATCTCTGCACCAGAAAATCGTAGAGACTTCCTGTTTCACATATTTCACTCAGGATTGGAAGGAGCCTTGATATGTATCACCCTGGTAAATGCATAGCAACCAGACAGGGTTACCCTAGCAACCAAATAACAAATCACATATCTTTGAAGCGGAACATCATAGAGACTTAGGGGTTGACATATTTCACACAGAATTGCAAGGAGCCTTATGAGTATCACTTTGTTAACTGCCTAGCAACCAGATGGGTTTACCCTAGCAACCAAGTAACAAATCACATATCTCTACACCAGAAAATCATAGAGACTTCCTGTTTCACTTATTTCACTCAGGATGGAAAGTAGCCTTGATATGTATCACTCTGGTAACTGCCTAGCAACCAGATGTGATTACCCTAGCAACCAAGTAACAAATCACATATCTCTGCAACAGAAAATCAGAGAGACTTCCGGGTTGACTTATTTCACTCAGGATGGAAAGTAGCCTTGATATGTATCACTCTGGTAACTGCCTAGCAACCAGATGTGATTACCCTAGCAACCAAGTAACAAATCACATATCTCTGCAACAGAAAATCATAGAGACTTCCGGGTTGACTTTATTCACTCAGGATGGAAAGTAGCCTTGATATGTATCACTCTGGTAACTGCCTAGTAACCAGACGGGGTTACCCTAGCAACCTAGCAACCAAGTAACAAATCACATATATCTGCACCAGTATATCGTAGAGACTAACTGTTTCACTTATTTCACTCAGGATGGAAAGTAGCCTTGATATGTATCATTCTGGTAACTGCATAGCAACCAGACAGGGTTACCTTAGCAACCAAGTAACAAATCACATATCTTTGAACCAGAACATCGTAGAGACTTAGGGGTTGACATATTTCACACAGGATTGCAAGGAGCCTTATGAGTATCACTTTGGTAACTGCCTAGCAACCAGATGTGTTTACCCTAGCAACCAAGTAACAAGTCACATATCTCTGCACCAGGAAATCATAGAGACTTCCTGTTTCACTTATTTCACTCAGGATGGAAAGTAGCCTTGATATGTATCCCTCTGGTAACTGCCTAGCAACCAGATGCGGTTACCCTAGCAACCAAGTAACAAATAACATATCTTTGAACCAGAACATCGTAGAGACTTAGGGGTTGACATATTTCACACAGGATTGCAAGGAGCCTTATGAGTATCACCTTAGTAACTGCCTAGCAACCAGATGGGGTTACCCTAGCAACCAACTAACAAATCACATATCTCTGCACCAGAAAATCGTAGAGAATTCAGGGTTGACATAATTTATTCAGGATGGAAAGGAGGCTTGATAAGTATCACTCTGGTAACTGCCTAGCAATGACAAGGGCTTACCCTAGCAACCAAGGAACAAATCACATAACTCTGCACCAGAAAATCGTAGAGACTTCCTGTTTCACTTATTTTACTCAAGATGGAAAGTAGACTTGATATATATCACTCTGGTAACTGCCTATCAACCAGATATGGTTACCCTAGCAACCAAGTAACAAATCACATATCTATGCAACAGAAAATCATAGAGACTTCCGGGTTGACTTTATTCACTCAGAATGAAAAGGAGGCTTGATAAGGATCACCCTGGAAACTGCCTAGCAACCAGAATGGGTTACCCTAGCAACCAAGTAAAAATGATATATCTATCTATCTATCTGTCTATCTATCTATCTATCTATCTATCTTTCTGATGGTCAATATCTATCTATCTATCTATCTATCTATCTATCTATCTGAGGGTCAATATCTATCTAACTATCTATCTAACTATCTGCGGGTCAATAACTATCTATCTATCTATCTGTGGGTCATACTCTATCTATCTATATCTCAGGGTCAATGACTATCTGTCTATCTATATATCTGACGGTCAATATCTATCTATCTATCTAAGAGTCAATGACTATCTATCTATCTATCTATCTATCTATCTATCTGAGGGTCAATATCTATCTATCTATCTATCTAACTATCTGCGGGTCAATAACTATCTATCTATCTATCTATCTGTGGTTCATACTCTATCTATCTATATCTCAGGGTCAATGACTATCTATCTATCTATCTATCTATATATCTGACGTTCAATATCTATCTATCTATCTAAGGGTCAATGACTATCAATCTATCTTTCTATCTTTCTATCTTTCTATCTATCTATCTGAGGGTCAATATTTATCTATCTGAGGATCAATATCTATCTGTCTATCTATCGATCTAATGGTCAATATCTATCTATCTATCTATCTATCTATCTATCTATCTATCTATCTGATGGTCAATAACTATCTATCTATCTATCTATCTATCTATCTATCTATCTATCTGATGGTCAATAACTATCTATCTATCTATCTATCTATCTATCTATCTATCTATCTGAGGGTCAATATCTATCTATCTATCTATCTATCTATCTATCTATGGGTCATACTCTATCTATCTATCTATCTATCTATCTATCTATCTGAGGGTCAATATCTATCTATCTATCTATCTATCTATCTGAGGGTCAATATCTATCTATCTATCTAATCTATTTGATAGACTGAATGGTTTTATAATCTCTAAACTTTGAACTTTGAAAACTACTACTTATAATTACATCAAACTAGAAACCGTAAATCTTCAAACTTTTACAACTACTTCAAACTTTATGCTAGGCTTTCTCAAGCCAACCTAAAGTTTGTACTCAAACTTTTTAATCTAGTTAGGTTGGCTTGAGAAAGCCAACTTACTGAAATCCTATTTAAACTTATTATTATTATTATTCTTCTGAGACTAAATTTCTAAATGTAACTCCTCCTAGAGCTTTTAAGCTACATGCACCAAACTCGGCACAGACCTTCAGACTAATCCCGAATAGTGTGCTATATCTTTTCTAACTGATCGGACTTACGGTTTTCCTAAAAATGACGATCAAAACTCGGAAAAAATCCCATTGATTAACATTGCGGAATGTTCAGAAATTTAAATCCCAACTGACGTTTTCACACACACAGACGAAAAAGGGCCTGTCAGCCCTGCGTCTCTCCTTCTCTCTCTCCCTCAGAGGATTTCTTTTATCAAGCAGCCAATAAGTAATGACCTAAAATCTTCATAGCCACAGTATAGTAGCTTCCAGGTTGACTTGATTCACTCAGTATGGAAAGGAGGCTTGATAAGTATCACCCTGGTAACTGCATAGCAACCAGACAGGGTTACCCTAGCAACCAAATAACAAATCACATATTTCTGCACCAGAAAATCATACAGACATCCTGTTTCACTTATTTCACTCAGGATGGAAAGTAGCCTTGATATGTATCAGTCTGGTAACTGCCTAGCAACCAGATGGGGTTACCCTAGCAACCAAGTAACAAATCACATATCTCTGCACCAGAAAATCATACAGACTTCCTGTTTCACTTATTTCACTCAGGATGGAAAGTAGCCTTGATATGTATCACTCTGGTAACTGCCTAGCAACCAGATGGGGTTACCCTAGCAACCAAGTAACAAATCACATATTTCTGCACCAGAAAATCGTAGTGACTTCCTGTTTCACTTATTTCACTCAAGATGGAAAGTAGCCTTGATATGTATCACTCTGGTAACTGCCTAGCAACCAGATGTGATTACCCTAGCAACCAAGTAACAAATCACATATCTCTGCAACAGAAAATCAGAGAGACTTCCGGGTTGACTTATTTCACTCAGGATGGAAAGTAGCCTTGATATGTATCACTCTGGTAACTGCCTAGCAACCAGATGTGATTACCCTAGCAACCAAGTAACAAATCACATATCTCTGCAACAGAAAATCATAGAGACTTCCGGGTTGACTTTATTCACTCAGGATGGAAAGTAGCCTTGATATGTATCACTCTGGTAACTGCCTAGCAACCAGACGGGGTTACCCTAGCAACCAAGTAACAAATCACATATCTCTGCAACAGAAAATCGTAGAGACTACCTGTTTCACTTATTTCACTCAGGATGGAAAGTAGCCTTGATATGTATCACTCTGGTAACTGCCTAGCAACCAGATGTGATTACCCTAGCAACCAAGTAACAAATCACATATCTCTGCAACAGAAAATCAGAGAGACTTCCGGGTTGACTTATTTCACTCAGGATGGAAAGTAGCCTTGATATGTATCACTCTGGTAACTGCCTAGCAACCAGATGTGATTACCCTAGCAACCAAGTAACAAATCACATATCTCTGCAACAGAAAATCATAGAGACTTCCGGGTTGACTTTATTCACTCAGGATGGAAAGTAGCCTTGATATGTATCACTCTGGTAACTGCCTAGTAACCAGACGGGGTTACCCTAGCAACCAAGTAACAAATCACATATATCTGCACCAGTATATCGTAGAGACTACCTGTTTCACTTATTTCACTCAGGATGGAAAGTAGCCTTGATATGTATCATTCTGGTAAGTGCATAGCAACCAGACAGGGTTACCTTAGCAACCAAGTAACAAATCACATATCTTTGAACCAGAACATCGTAGAGACTTAGGGGTTGACATATTTCACACAGGATTGCAAGGAGCCTTATGAGTATCACTTTGGTAACTGCCTAGCAACCAGATGTGTTTACCCTAGCAACCAACTAACAAATCACATATCTCTGCACCAGAAAATCGTAGAGAATTCCGGGTTGACATAATTTATTCAGGATGGAAAGGAGGCTTGATAAGTATCACTCTGGTAACTGCCTAGCAATGACAAGGGCTTACCCTAGCAACCAAATAACAAATCACATAACTCTGCACCAGAAAATCGTAGAGACTTCCTGTTTCACTTATTTTACTCAAGATGGAAAGTAGACTTGATATATATCACTCTGGTAACTGCCTATCAACCAGATATGGTTACCCTAGCAACCAAGTAACAAATCACATATCTATGCAACAGAAAATCATAGAGACTTCCGGGTTGACTTTATTCACTCAGAATGAAAAGGAGGCTTGATAAGGATCACCCTGGAAACTGCCTAGCAACCAGATTGGGTTACCCTAGCAACCAAGTAAAAATGATATATCTATCTGTCTATCTATCTATCTATCTATCTATCTTTCTGATGGTCAATATCTATCTATCTATCTATCTATCTATCTATCTATCTATCTATCTATCTATCTATCTATCTATCTATCTATCTGAGGGTCAATATCTATCTATCTATCTATCTAACTATCTGCGGGTCAATAACTATCTATCTATCTATCTGTGGGTCATACTCTATCTATCTATATCTCAGGGTCAATGACTATCTGTCTATCTATATATCTGACGGTCAATATCTATCTATCTATCTAAGAGTCAATGACTATCTATCTATCTATCTATCTATCTATCTGAGGGTCAATATCTATCTATCTATCTATCTAACTATCTGCGGGTCAATAACTATCTATCTATCTATCTATCTGTGGTTCATACTCTATCTATCTATATCTCAGGGTCAATGACTATCTATCTATCTATATATCTGACGTTCAATATCTATCTATCTATCTATCTAAGGGTCAATGACTATCAATCTATCTTTCTATCTTTCTATCTATCTATCTATCTATCTGAGGGTCAATATCTATCTATCTATCTGAGGATCAATATCTATCTATCTATCTATCTATCTATCTAATGGTCAATATCTATCTATCTATCTATCTGATGGTCAATAACTATCTATCTATCTATCTATCTATCTATCTGATGGTCAATAACTATCTATCTATCTGAGGGTCAATATCTATCTATCTATCTATCTATCTATCTATCTATGGGTCATACTCTATCTATCTATCTATCTATCTATCTATCTATCTATCTGAGGGTCAATATCTATCTATCTATCTATCTATCTATCTATCTATCTATCTATCTATCTATCTATCTATCTATCTAATCTATTTGATAGACTGAATGGTTTTATAATCTCTAAACTTTGAACTTTGAAAACTACTACTTATAATTACATCAAACTAGAAACCGTAAATCTTCAAACTTTTACAACTACTTCAAACTTTATGCTAGGCTTTCTCAAGCCAACCTAAAGTTTGTACTCAAACTTTTCAATCTAGTTATTATTATTATTAATATTATTATTATTCTGAGACTAAATTTCTAAATGTAACTCCTCCTAGAGCTTTTAAGCTACATGCACCAAACTCGGCACAGACCTTCAGACTAATCCCGAATAGTGTGCTATATCTTTTCTAACTGATCGGACTTACGGTTTTCCTAAAAATGATGATCAAAACTCGGAAAAACTCCCATTGATTAACATTGCGGAATGTTCAGAAATTTAAATCCCAACTGACGTTTTCACACACACAGACGAAAAAGGGCCTGTCAGCCCTGCGTCTCTCCCTCTCTCTCTCCCTCAGAGGATTTCTTTTATCAAGCAGCCAATAAGTAATGACCTAAAATCTTCATAGCCACAGCTTCCAGGTTGACTTGATTCACTCAGTATGGAAAGGAGGCTTGATAAGTATCACCCTGGTAACTGCATAGCAACCAGACAGGGTTACCCTAGCAACCAAATAACAAATCACATATTTCTGCACCAGAAAATCATACAGACTTCCTGTTTCACTTATTTCACTCAGGATGAAAAGTAGCCTTGATATGTATCACTCTGGTAACTGCCTAGCAACCAGATGGGGTTACCCTAGCAACCAAGTAACAAATCACATATCTCTGCACCAGAAAATCATACAGACTTCCTGTTTCACTTATTTCACTCAGGATGGAAAGTAGCCTTGATATGTATCACTCTGGTAACTGCCTAGCAACCAGATGGGGTTACCCTAGCAACCAAGTAACAAATCAAATATCTCTGCAACAGAAAATCGTAGTGACTTCCTGTTTCACTTATTTCACTCAAGATGGAAAGTAGCCTTGATATGTATCACTCTGGTAACTGCCTAGCAACCAGATGGGGTTACCCTAGCAACCAAGTAACAAATCACATATCTCTGCACCAGAAAATCATACAGACTTCCTGTTTCACTTATTTCACTCAGGATGGAAAGTAGCCTTGATATGTATCACTCTGGTAACTGCCTAGCAACCAGATGGGGTTACCCTAGCAACCAAGTAACAAATCAAATATCTCTGCACCAGAAAATCGTAGTGACTTCCTGTTTCACTTATTTCACTCAAGATGGAAAGTAGCCTTGATATGTATCACTCTGGTAACTGCCTAGAAACCAGATGTGATTACCCTAGCAACCAAGTAACAAATCACATATCTCTGCAACAGAAAATCAGAGAGACTTCCGGGTTGACTTATTTCACTCAGGATGGAAAGTAGCCTTGATATATGTATCACTCTGGTAACTGCCTAGCAACCAGATGTGATTACCCTAGCAACCAAGTAACAAATCACATATCTCTGCAACAGAAAATCATAGAGACTTCCGGGTTGACTTTATTCACTCAGGAAGGAAAGTAGCCTTGATATGTATCACTCTGGTAACTGCCTAGCAACCAGACGGGGTTACCCTAGCAACCAAGTAACAAATCACATATCTCTGCACCAGAAAATCGTAGAGACTACCTGTTTCACTTATTTCACTCAGGATGGAAAGTAGCCTTGATATGTATCACTCTGGTAACTGCATAGCAACCAGACAGGGTCACCTTAGCAACCAAGTAACAAATCACATATCTTTGAACCGGAACATCATAGAGACTTAGGGGTTGACATATTTCACACAGGATTGCAAGGAGCCTTATGAGTATCACTTTGGTAACTGCCTAGCAACCAGATGTTTTTACCCTAGCAACCAAGTAACAAATCACATATCTCTGCACCAGAAAATCATAGAGACTTCCTGTTTCACTTATTTCACTCAGGATGGAAAGTAGCCTTTATGTATCCCTCTGGTAACTGCCTAGCAACCAGATGCGGTTACCCTAGCAACCAAGTAACAAATCACATATCTTTGAACCAGAACATCGTAGAGACTTAGGGGTTAACATATTTCACACAGGATTGCAAGGAGCCTTATGAGTATCACCTTGGTAACTGCCTAGCAACCAGATGGGGTTACCCTAGCAACCAAGTAACAAATCACATATCTCTGCACCAGAAAATCGTAGTGACTTCCTGTTTCACTTATTTCACTCAAGATGGAAAGTAGCCTTGATATGTATCACTCTGGTAACTGCCTAGCAACCAGATGTGATTACCCTAGCAACCAAGTAACAAATCACATATCTCTGCAACAGAAAATCATAGAGACTTCCGGGTTGACTTTATTCACTCAGGAAGGAAAGTAGCCTTGATATGTATCACTCTGGTAACTGCCTAGCAACCAGACGGGGTTACCCTAGCAACCAACTAACAAATCACATATCTCTGCACCAGAAAATCGTAGAGACTACCTGTTTCACTTATTTCACTCAGGATGGAAAGTAGCCTTGATATGTATCACTCTGGTAACTGCATAGCAACCAGACAGGGTCACCTTAGCAACCAAGTAACAAATCACATATCTTTGAACCAGAACATCATAGAGACTTAGGGGTTGACATATTTCACACAGGATTGCAAGGAGCCTTATGAGTATCACTTTGGTAACTGCCTAGCAACCAGATGTGTTTACCCTAGCAACCAAGTAACAAATCACATATCTCTGCACCAGAAAATCATAGAGACTTCATGTTTCACTTATTTCACTCAGGATGGAAAGTAGCCTTTATGTATCCCTCTGGTAACTGCCTAGCAACCAGATGCGGTTACCCTAGCAACCAAGTAACAAATCACATATCTTTGAACCAGAACATCGTAGAGACTTAGGGGTTAACATATTTCACACAGGATTTTAAGGAGCCTTATGAGTATCACCTTGGTAACTGCCTAGCAACCAGATGGGGTTACCCTAGCAACCAACTAACAAAACACATATCTCTGCACCAGAAAATCGTAGAGACTTCCTGTTTCACTTATTTCACTCATGATGGAAAGTAGCCTTGATATGTATCACTCTGGTAACTGCCTAGCAACCAGATGTGATTACCCTAGCAACCAAGTAACAAATCACATATCTCTGCAACAGAAAATCAGAGAGATTTCCGGGTTGACTTATTTCACTCAGGATGGAAAGTAGCCTTGATATGTATCACTCTGGTAACTGCCTAGCAACCAGATGTGATTACCCTAGCAACCAAGTAACAAATCACATATCTCTGCAACAGAAAATCAGAGAGACTTCCGGGTTGACTTATTTCACTCAGGATGGAAAGTAGCCTTGATATGTATCACTCTGGTAACTGCCTAGCAACCAGATGTGATTACCCTAGCAACCAAGTAACAAATCACATATCTCTGCAACAGAAAATCATAGAGACTTCCGGGTTGACTTTATTCACTCAGGATGGAAAGTAGCCTTGATATGTATCACTCTGGTAACTGCCTAGTAACCAGACGGGGTTACCCTAGCAACCTAGCAACCAAGTAACAAATCACATATATCTGCACCAGTATATCGTAGAGACTAACTGTTTCACTTATTTCACTCAGGATGGAAAGTAGCCTTGATATGTATCATTCTGGTAACTGCCTAGCAACCAGACAGGGTTACCTTAGCAACCAAGTAACAAATCACATATCTTTGAACCAGAACATCGTAGAGACTTAGGGGTTGACATATTTCACACAGGATTGCAAGGAGCCTTATGAGTATCACTTTGGTAACTGCCTAGCAACCAGATGTGTTTACCCTAGCAACCAAGTAACAAGTCACATATCTCTGCACCAGGAAATCATAGAGACTTCCTGTTTCACTTATTTTACTCAGGATGGAAAGTAGCCTTGATATGTATCCCTCTGGTAACTGCCTAGCAACCAGATGCGGTTACCCTAGCAACCAAGTAACAAATAACATATCTTTGAACCAGAACATCGTAGAGACTTAGGGGTTGACATATTTCACACAGGATTGCAAGGAGCCTTATGAGTATCACCTTAGTAACTGCCTAGCAACCAGATGGGGTTAACCTAGCAACCAACAAACAAATCACATATCTCTGCACCAGAAAATCGTAGAGAATTCAGGGTTGACATAATTTATTCAGGATGGAAAGGAGGCTTGATAAGTATCACTCTGGTAACTGCCTAGCAATGACAAGGGCTTACCCTAGCAACCAAGGAACAAATCACATAACTCTGCACCAGAAAATCGTAGAGACTTCCTGTTTCACTTATTTTACTCAAGATGGAAAGTAGACTTGATATATATCACTCTGGTAACTGCCTATCAACCAGATATGGTTACCCTAGCAACCAAGTAACAAATCACATATCTATGCAACAGAAAATCATAGAGACTTCCGGGTTGACTTTATTCACTCAGAATGAAAAGGAGGCTTGATAAGGATCACCCTGGAAACTGCCTAGCAACCAGAATGGGTTACCCTAGCAACCAAGTAAAAAATGATATATCTATCTATCTATCTGTCTATCTATCTATCTATCTATCTATCTTTCTGATGGTCAATATCTATCTATCTATCTATCTATCTGAGGGTCAATATCTATCTAACTATCTATCTAACTATCTGCGGGTCAATAACTATCTATCTATCTATCTGTGGGTCATACTCTATCTATCTATATCTCAGGGTCAATGACTATCTGTCTATCTATATATCTGACGGTCAATATCTATCTATCTATCTAAGAGTCAATGACTATCTATCTATCTATCTATCTATCTATCTGAGGGTCAATATCTATCTATCTATCTATCTAACTATCTGCGGGTCAATAACTATCTATCTATCTATCTATCTGTGGTTCATACTCTATCTATCTATATCTCAGGGTCAATGACTATCTATCTATCTATCTATATATCTGACGTTCAATATCTATCTATCTATCTAAGGGTCAATGACTATCAATCTATCTTTCTATCTTTCTATCTTTCTATCTATCTATCTGAGGGTCAATATTTATCTATCTGAGGATCAATATCTATCTATCTATCTATCGATCTAATGGTCAATATCTATCTATCTATCTATCTATCTATCTATCTATCTATCTATCTGATGGTCAATAACTATCTATCTATCTATCTATCTATCTATCTATCTATCTATCTATCTGATGGTCAATAACTATCTATCTATCTATCTATCTATCTATCTATCTATCTATCTATCTATCTGAGGGTCAATATCTATCTATCTATCTATCTATCTATCTATCTATGGGTCATACTCTATCTATCTATCTATCTATCTATCTATCTGAGGGTCAATATCTATCTATCTATCTATCTATCTATCTGAGGGTCAATATCTATCTATCTATCTATCTATCTAATCTATTTCATAGACTGAATGGTTTTATAATCTCTAAACTTTGAACTTTGAAAACTACTACTTATAATTACATCAAACTAGAAACCGTAAATCTTCAAACTTTTACAACTACTTCAAACTTTATGCTAGGCTTTCTCAAGCCAACCTAAAGTTTGTACTCAAACTTTTTAATCTAGTTAGGTTGGCTTGAGAAAGCCAACTTACTGAAATCCTATTTAAACTTATTATTATTATTATTCTTCTGAGACTAAATTTCTAAATGTAACTCCTCCTAGAGCTTTTAAGCTACATGCACCAAACTCGGCACAGACCTTCAGACTAATCCCGAATAGTGTGCTATATCTTTTCTAACTGATCGGACTTACGGTTTTCCTAAAAATTACGATCAAAACTCGGAAAAAATCCCATTGATTAACATTGCGGAATGTTCAGAAATTTAAATCCCAACTGACGTTTTCACACACACAGACGAAAAAGGGCCTGTCAGCCCTGCGTCTCTCCTTCTCTCTCTCCCTCAGAGGATTTCTTTTATCAAGCAGCCAATAAGTAATGACCTAAAATCTTCATAGCCACAGTATAGTAGCTTCCAGGTTGACTTGATTCACTCAGTATGGAAAGGAGGCTTGATAAGTATCACCCTGGTAACTGCATAGCAACCAGACAGGGTTACCCTAGCAACCAAATAACAAATCACATATTTCTGCACCAGAAAATCATACAGACATCCTGTTTCACTTATTTCACTCAGGATGGAAAGTAGCCTTGATATGTATCACTCTGGTAACTGCCTAGCAACCAGATGGGGTTACCCTAGCAACCAAGTAACAAATCACATATCTCTGCACCAGAAAATCATACAGACTTCCTGTTTCACTTATTTCACTCAGGATGGAAAGTAGCCTTGATATGTATCACTCTGGTAACTGCCTAGCAACCAGATGGGGTTACCCTAGCAACCAAGTAACAAATCACATATTTCTGCACCAGAAAATCGTAGTGACTTCCTGTTTCACTTATTTCACTCAAGATGGAAAGTAGCCTTGATATGTATCACTCTGGTAACTGCCTAGCAACCAGATGTGATTACCCTAGCAACCAAGTAACAAATCACATATCTCTGCAACAGAAAATCAGAGAGACTTCCAGGTTGACTTATTTCACTCAGGATGGAAAGTAGCCTTGATATGTATCACTCTGGTAACTGCCTAGCAACCAGATGTGATTACCCTAGCAACCAAGTAACAAATCACATATCTCTGCAACAGAAAATCAAAGAGACTTCCGGGTTGACTTATTTCACTCAGGATGGAAAGCAGCCTTGATATGTATCACTCTGGTAACTGCCTAGCAACCAGATGTGATTACCCTAGCAACCAAGTAACAAATCACATATCTCTGCAACAGAAAATCATAGAGACTTCCGGGTTGACTTTATTCACTCAGGATGGAAAGTAGCCTTGATATGTATCACTCTGGTAACTGCCTAGCAACCAGACGGGGTTACCCTAGCAACCAAGTAACAAATCACATATCTCTGCAACAGAAAATCGTAGAGACTACCTGTTTCACTTATTTCACTCAGGATGGAAAGTAGCCTTGATATGTATCACTCTGGTAACTGCCTAGCAACCAGATGTGATTACCCTAGCAACCAAGTAACAAATCACATATCTCTGCAACAGAAAATCAGAGAGACTTCCGGGTTGACTTATTTCACTCAGGATGGAAAGTAGCCTTGATATGTATCACTCTGGTAACTGCCTAGCAACCAGATGTGATTACCCTAGCAACCAAGTAACAAATCACATATCTCTGCAACAGAAAATCATAGAGACTTCCGGGTTGACTTTATTCACTCAGGATGGAAAGTAGCCTTGATATGTATCACTCTGGTAACTGCCTAGTAACCAGACGGGGTTACCCTAGCAACCAAGTAACAAATCACATATATCTGCACCAGTATATCGTAGAGACTACCTGTTTCACTTATTTCACTCAGGATGGAAAGTAGCCTTGATATGTATCATTCTGGTAAGTGCATAGCAACTAGACAGGGTTACCTTAGCAACCAAGTAACAAATCACATATCTTTGAACCAGAACATCGTAGAGACTTAGGGGTTGACATATTTCACACAGGATTGCAAGGAGCCTTATGAGTATCACTTTGGTAACTGCCTAGCAACCAGATGTGTTTACCCTAGCAACCAACTAACAAATCACATATCTCTGCACCAGAAAATCGTATAGAATTCCGGGTTGACATAATTTATTCAGGATGGAAAGGAGGCTTGATAAGTATCACTCTGGTAACTGCCTAGCAATGACAAGGGCTTACCCTAGCAACCAAATAACAAATCACATAACTCTGCACCAGAAAATCGTAGAGACTTCCTGTTTCACTTATTTTACTCAAGATGGAAAGTAGACTTGATATATATCACTCTGGTAACTGCCTATCAACCAGATATGGTTACCCTAGCAACCAAGTAACAAATCACATATCTATGCAACAGAAAATCATAGAGACTTCCGGGTTGACTTTATTCACTCAGAATGAAAAGGAGGCTTGATAAGGATCACCCTGGAAACTGCCTAGCAACCAGATTGGGTTACCCTAGCAACCAAGTAAAAAATGATATATCTATCTGTCTATCTATCTATCTATCTATCTTTCTGATGGTCAATATCTATCTATCTATCTATCTATCTATCTATCTATCTATCTATCTATCTGAGGGTCAATATCTATCTATCTATCTATCTAACTATCTGCGGGTCAATAACTATCTATCTATCTATCTGTGGGTCATACTCTATCTATCTATATCTCAGGGTCAATGACTATCTGTCTATCTATACACTACCGTTCAAAAGTTTGGGGTCACTTGTCTGAAATGTTTCTCATGATCTTAAAAATCTTTTGATCTGAAGGTGTATGCTTAAAAGTTTGAAATTAACTTTGTAGACAAAATATTATTCTGCCAAAACATATACATTTATTTAATTACAAATCTAAAATTTCCTAAAAAAAAAAAAAGTTTTTGAAATGGATGACTTGGATCAAAATATGAAGAAAAGAAGCCAATAAGTGCCCAACATAGATGGGAACTCCTTCAATACTGTTTAAAAAGCATCCCGGGGTGATTCCTCAAGAAGTTGGTTGAGAAAATGTCACGAGTACATGTCTGCAAAATCTAGGCAAAGGGTGACTACTTTGAAGATGCTAAAATATTACATAGTTTTGGATTTATTTTGGATTTTTTGGTCACAAAATAATTCCCATATTTCCATTTCTATTATTCCATAGATTTGCTGACTACTATTATTCTAAAATGTGAAATAAATAAATAAATAAAGAATGAGTAAGTGACCCCAAACTTTTGAACGGTAGTGTATATCTGACGGTCAATATCTATCTATCTATCTAAGAGTCAATGACTATCTATCTATCTATCTATCTATCTATCTGAGGGTCAATATCTATCTATCTATCTATCTAACTATCTGCGGGTCAATAACTATCTATCTATCTATCTATCTATCTGTGGTTCATACTCTATCTATCTATATCTCAGGGTCAATGACTATCTATCTATCTATATATCTGACGTTCAATATCTATCTATCTATCTATCTATCTAAGGGTCAATGACTATCAATCTATCTTTCTATCTTTCTATCTATCTATCTATCTATCTGAGGGTCAATATCTATCTATCTATCTGAGGATCAATATCTATCTATCTATCTATCTATCTAATGGTCAATATCTATCTATCTATCTATCTATCTATCTGATGGTCAATAACTATCTATCTATCTATCTATCTATCTGATGGTCAATAACTATCTATCTATCTGAGGGTCAATATCTATCTATCTATCTATCTATCTATCTATCTATGGGTCATACTCTATCTATCTATCTATCTATCTATCTATCTATCTATCTATCTATCTATCTATCTATCTATCTGAGGGTCAATATCTATCTATCTATCTATCTATCTATCTATCTATCTATCTATCTATCTATCTATCTATCTATCTAATCTATTTGATAGACTGAATGGTTTTATAATCTCTAAACTTTGAACTTTGAAAACTACTACTTATAATTACATCAAACTAGAAACCGTAAATCTTCAAACTTTTACAACTACTTCAAACTTTATGCTAGGCTTTCTCAAGCCAACCTAAAGTTTGTACTCAAACTTTTCAATCTAGTTATTATTATTATTAATATTATTATTATTCTGAGACTAAATTTCTAAATGTAACTCCTCCTAGAGCTTTTAAGCTACATGCACCAAACTCGGCACAGACCTTCAGACTAATCCCGAATAGTGTGCTATATCTTTTCTAACTGATCGGACTTACGGTTTTCCTAAAAATGATGATCAAAACTCGGAAAAACTCCCATTGATTAACATTGCGGAATGTTCAGAAATTTAAATCCCAACTGACGTTTTCACACACACAGACGAAAAAGGGCCTGTCAGCCCTGCGTCTCTCCCTCTCTCTCTCCCTCAGAGGATTTCTTTTATCAAGCAGCCAATAAGTAATGACCTAAAATCTTCATAGCCACAGTATAGTAGCTTCCAGGTTGACTTGATTCACTCAGTATGGAAAGGAGGCTTGATAAGTATCACCCTGGTAACTGCATAGCAACCAGACAGGGTTACCCTAGCAACCAAATAACAAATCACATATTTCTGCACCAGAAAATCATACAGACTTCCTGTTTCACTTATTTCACTCAGGATGAAAAGTAGCCTTGATATGTATCACTCTGGTAACTGCCTAGCAACCAGATGGGGTTACCCTAGCAACCAAGTAACAAATCACATATCTCTGCACCAGAAAATCATACAGACTTCCTGTTTCACTTATTTCACTCAGGATGGAAAGTAGCCTTGATATGTATCACTCTGGTAACTGCCTAGCAACCAGATGGGGTTACCCTAGCAACCAAGTAACAAATCAAATATCTCTGCACCAGAAAATCGTAGTGACTTCCTGTTTCACTTATTTCACTCAAGATGGAAAGTAGCCTTGATATGTATCACTCTGGTAACTGCCTAGCAACCAGATGTGATTACCCTAGCAACCAAGTAACAAATCACATATCTCTGCAACAGAAAATCATAGAGACTTCCGGGTTGACTTTATTCACTCAGGAAGGAAAGTAGCCTTGATATGTATCACTCTGGTAACTGCCTAGCAACCAGACGGGGTTACCCTAGCAACCAAGTAACAAATCACATATCTCTGCACCAGAAAATCGTAGAGACTACCTGTTTCACTTATTTCACTCAGGATGGAAAGTAGCCTTGATATGTATCACTCTGGTAACTGCATAGCAACCAGACAGGGTCACCTTAGCAACCAAGTAACAAATCACATATCTTTGAACCAGAACATCATAGAGACTTAGGGGTTGACATATTTCACACAGGATTGCAAGGAGCCTTATGAGTATCACTTTGGTAACTGCCTAGCAACCAGATGTGTTTACCCTAGCAACCAAGTAACAAATCACATATCTCTGCACCAGAAAATCATAGAGACTTCCTGTTTCACTTATTTCACTCAGGATGGAAAGTAGCCTTTATGTATCCCTCTGGTAACTGCCTAGCAACCAGATGCGGTTACCCTAGCAACCAAGTAACAAATCACATATCTTTGAACCAGAACATCGTAGAGACTTAGGGGTTAACATATTTCACACAGGATTGCAAGGAGCCTTATGAGTATCACCTTGGTAACTGCCTAGCAACCAGATGGGGTTACCCTAGCAACCAACTAACAAAACACATATCTCTGCACCAGAAAATCGTAGAGACTTCCTGTTTCACTTATTTCACTCATGATGGAAAGTAGCCTTGATATGTATCACTCTGGTAACTGCCTAGCAACCAGATGTGATTACCCTAGCAACCAAGTAACAAATCACATATCTCTGCAACAGAAAATCAGAGAGATTTCCGGGTTGACTTATTTCACTCAGGATGGAAAGTAGCCTTGATATGTATCACTCTGGTAACTGCCTAGCAACCAGATGTGATTACCCTAGCAACCAAGTAACAAATCACATATCTCTGCAACAGAAAATCAGAGAGACTTCCGGGTTGACTTATTTCACTCAGGATGGAAAGTAGCCTTGATATGTATCACTCTGGTAACTGCCTAGCAACCAGATGTGATTACCCTAGCAACCAAGTAACAAATCACATATCTCTGCAACAGAAAATCATAGAGACTTCCGGGTTGACTTTATTCACTCAGGATGGAAAGTAGCCTTGATATGTATCACTCTGGTAACTGCCTAGTAACCAGACGGGGTTACCCTAGCAACCTAGCAACCAAGTAACAAATCACATATATCTGCACCAGTATATCGTAGAGACTAACTGTTTCACTTATTTCACTCAGGATGGAAAGTAGCCTTGATATGTATCATTCTGGTAACTGCCTAGCAACCAGACAGGGTTACCTTGCAACCAAGTAACAAATCACATATCTTTGAACCAGAACATCGTAGAGACTTAGGGGTTGACATATTTCACACAGGATTGCAAGGAGCCTTATGAGTATCACTTTGGTAACTGCCTAGCAACCAGATGTGTTTACCCTAGCAACCAAGTAACAAGTCACATATCTCTGCACCAGGAAATCATAGAGACTTCCTGTTTCACTTATTTCACTCAGGATGGAAAGTAGCCTTGATATGTATCCCTCTGGTAACTGCCTAGCAACCAGATGCGGTTACCCTAGCAACCAAGTAACAAATAACATATCTTTGAACCAGAACATCGTAGAGACTTAGGGGTTGACATATTTCACACAGGATTGCAAGGAGCCTTATGAGTATCACCTTAGTAACTGCCTAGCAACCAGATGGGGTTAACCTAGCAACCAACTAACAAATCACATATCTCTGCACCAGAAAATCGTAGAGAATTCAGGGTTGACATAATTTATTCAGGATGGAAAGGAGGCTTGATAAGTATCACTCTGGTAACTGCCTAGCAATGACAAGGGCTTACCCTAGCAACCAAGGAACAAATCACATAACTCTGCACCAGAAAATCGTAGAGACTTCCTGTTTCACTTATTTTACTCAAGATGGAAAGTAGACTTGATATATATCACTCTGGTAACTGCCTATCAACCAGATATGGTTACCCTAGCAACCAAGTAACAAATCACATATCTATGCAACAGAAAATCATAGAGACTTCCGGGTTGACTTTATTCACTCAGAATGAAAAGGAGGCTTGATAAGGATCACCCTGGAAACTGCCTAGCAACCAGAATGGGTTACCCTAGCAACCAAGTAAAAAATGATATATCTATCTATCTATCTGTCTATCTATCTATCTATCTATCTATCTTTCTGATGGTCAATATCTATCTATCTATCTATCTATCTGAGGGTCAATATCTATCTAACTATCTATCTAACTATCTGCGGGTCAATAACTATCTATCTATCTATCTGTGGGTCATACTCTATCTATCTATATCTCAGGGTCAATGACTATCTGTCTATCTATATATCTGACGGTCAATATCTATCTATCTATCTAAGAGTCAATGACTATCTATCTATCTATCTATCTATCTATCTGAGGGTCAATATCTATCTATCTATCTATCTAACTATCTGCGGGTCAATAACTATCTATCTATCTATCTATCTGTGGTTCATACTCTATCTATCTATATCTCAGGGTCAATGACTATCTATCTATCTATCTATATATCTGACGTTCAATATCTATCTATCTATCTAAGGGTCAATGACTATCAATCTATCTTTCTATCTTTCTATCTTTCTATCTATCTATCTGAGGGTCAATATTTATCTATCTGAGGATCAATATCTATCTATCTATCTATCGATCTAATGGTCAATATCTATCTATCTATCTATCTATCTATCTATCTATCTATCTGATGGTCAATAACTATCTATCTATCTATCTATCTATCTATCTATCTATCTATCTATCTGATGGTCAATAACTATCTATCTATCTATCTATCTATCTATCTATCTATCTATCTATCTGAGGGTCAATATCTATCTATCTATCTATCTATCTATCTATGGGTCATACTCTATCTATCTATCTATCTATCTATCTATCTGAGGGTCAATATCTATCTATCTATCTATCTATCTATCTGAGGGTCAATATCTATCTATCTATCTATCTATCTAATCTATTTCATAGACTGAATGGTTTTATAATCTCTAAACTTTGAACTTTGAAAACTACTACTTATAATTACATCAAACTAGAAACCGTAAATCTTCAAACTTTTACAACTACTTCAAACTTTATGCTAGGCTTTCTCAAGCCAACCTAAAGTTTGTACTCAAACTTTTTAATCTAGTTAGGTTGGCTTGAGAAAGCCAACTTACTGAAATCCTATTTAAACTTATTATTATTATTATTCTTCTGAGACTAAATTTCTAAATGTAACTCCTCCTAGAGCTTTTAAGCTACATGCACCAAACTCGGCACAGACCTTCAGACTAATCCCGAATAGTGTGCTATATCTTTTCTAACTGATCGGACTTACGGTTTTCCTAAAAATGACGATCAAAACTCGGAAAAAATCCCATTGATTAACATTGCGGAATGTTCAGAAATTTAAATCCCAACTGACGTTTTCACACACACAGACGAAAAAGGGCCTGTCAGCCCTGCGTCTCTCCTTCTCTCTCTCCCTCAGAGGATTTCTTTTATCAAGCAGCCAATAAGTAATGACCTAAAATCTTCATAGCCACAGTATAGTAGCTTCCAGGTTGACTTGATTCACTCAGTATGGAAAGGAGGCTTGATAAGTATCACCCTGGTAACTGCATAGCAACCAGACAGGGTTACCCTAGCAACCAAATAACAAATCACATATTTCTGCACCAGAAAATCATACAGACATCCTGTTTCACTTATTTCACTCAGGATGGAAAGTAGCCTTGATATGTATCACTCTGGTAACTGCCTAGCAACCAGATGGGGTTACCCTAGCAACCAAGTAACAAATCACATATCTCTGCACCAGAAAATCATACAGACTTCCTGTTTCACTTATTTCACTCAGGATGGAAAGTAGCCTTGATATGTATCACTCTGGTAACTGCCTAGCAACCAGATGGGGTTACCCTAGCAACCAAGTAACAAATCACATATTTCTGCACCAGAAAATCGTAGTGACTTCCTGTTTCACTTATTTCACTCAAGATGGAAAGTAGCCTTGATATGTATCACTCTGGTAACTGCCTAGCAACCAGATGTGATTACCCTAGCAACCAAGTAACAAATCACATATCTCTGCAACAGAAAATCAGAGAGACTTCCAGGTTGACTTATTTCACTCAGGATGGAAAGTAGCCTTGATATGTATCACTCTGGTAACTGCCTAGCAACCAGATGTGATTACCCTAGCAACCAAGTAACAAATCACATATCTCTGCAACAGAAAATCAAAGAGACTTCCGGGTTGACTTATTTCACTCAGGATGGAAAGCAGCCTTGATATGTATCACTCTGGTAACTGCCTAGCAACCAGATGTGATTACCCTAGCAACCAAGTAACAAATCACATATCTCTGCAACAGAAAATCATAGAGACTTCCGGGTTGACTTTATTCACTCAGGATGGAAAGTAGCCTTGATATGTATCACTCTGGTAACTGCCTAGCAACCAGACGGGGTTACCCTAGCAACCAAGTAACAAATCACATATCTCTGCAACAGAAAATCGTAGAGACTACCTGTTTCACTTATTTCACTCAGGATGGAAAGTAGCCTTGATATGTATCACTCTGGTAACTGCCTAGCAACCAGATGTGATTACCCTAGCAACCAAGTAACAAATCACATATCTCTGCAACAGAAAATCAGAGAGACTTCCGGGTTGACTTTATTCACTCAGGATGGAAAGTAGCCTTGATATGTATCACTCTGGTAACTGCCTAGTAACCAGACGGGGTTACCCTAGCAACCAAGTAACAAATCACATATATCTGCACCAGTATATCGTAGAGACTACCTGTTTCACTTATTTCACTCAGGATGGAAAGTAGCCTTGATATGTATCATTCTGGTAAGTGCATAGCAACCAGACAGGGTTACCTTAGCAACCAAGTAACAAATCACATATCTTTGAACCAGAACATCGTAGAGACTTAGGGGTTGACATATTTCACACAGGATTGCAAGGAGCCTTATGAGTATCACTTTGGTAACTGCCTAGCAACCAGATGTGTTTACCCTAGCAACCAACTAACAAATCACATATCTCTGCACCAGAAAATCGTAGAGAATTCCGGGTTGACATAATTTATTCAGGATGGAAAGGAGGCTTGATAAGTATCACTCTGGTAACTGCCTAGCAATGACAAGGGCTTACCCTAGCAACCAAATAACAAATCACATAACTCTGCACCAGAAAATCGTAGAGACTTCCTGTTTCACTTATTTTACTCAAGATGGAAAGTAGACTTGATATATATCACTCTGGTAACTGCCTATCAACCAGATATGGTTACCCTAGCAACCAAGTAACAAATCACATATCTATGCAACAGAAAATCATAGAGACTTCCGGGTTGACTTTATTCACTCAGAATGAAAAGGAGGCTTGATAAGGATCACCCTGGAAACTGCCTAGCAACCAGATTGGGTTACCCTAGCAACCAAGTAAAAATGATATATCTATCTGTCTATCTATCTATCTATCTATCTTTCTGATGGTCAATATCTATCTATCTATCTATCTATCTATCTATCTATCTATCTATCTATCTATCTGAGGGTCAATATCTATCTATCTATCTATCTAACTATCTGCGGGTCAATAACTATCTATCTATCTATCTGTGGGTCATACTCTATCTATCTATATCTCAGGGTCAATGACTATCTGTCTATCTATACACTACCGTTCAAAAGTTTGGGGTCACTTGTCTGAAATGTTTCTCATGATCTTAAAAATCTTTTGATCTGAAGGTGTATGCTTAAAAGTTTGAAATTAACTTTGTAGACAAAATATTATTCTGCCAAAACATATACATTTATTTAATTACAAATCTAAAATTTCCTAAAAAAAAAAAAAGTTTTTGAAATGGATGACTTGGATCAAAATATGAAGAAAAGAAGCCAATAAGTGCCCAACATAGATGGGAACTCCTTCAATACTGTTTAAAAAGCATCCCGGGGTGATTCCTCAAGAAGTTGGTTGAGAAAATGTCACGAGTACATGTCTGCAAAATCTAGGCAAAGGGTGACTACTTTGAAGATGCTAAAATATTACATAGTTTTGGATTTATTTTGGATTTTTTGGTCACAAAATAATTCCCATATTTCCATTTCTATTATTCCATAGATTTGCTGACTACTATTATTCTAAAATGTGAAATAAATAAATAAATAAAGAATGAGTAAGTGACCCCAAACTTTTGAACGGTAGTGTATATCTGACGGTCAATATCTATCTATCTAAGAGTCAATGACTATCTATCTATCTATCTATCTATCTATCTGAGGGTCAATATCTATCTATCTATCTATCTAACTATCTGCGGGTCAATAACTATCTATCTATCTATCTATCTATCTATCTGTGGTTCATACTCTATCTATCTATATCTCAGGGTCAATGACTATCTATCTATCTATATATCTGACGTTCAATATCTATCTATCTATCTATCTAAGGGTCAATGACTATCAATCTATCTTTCTATCTTTCTATCTATCTATCTATCTATCTGAGGGTCAATATCTATCTATCTATCTGAGGATCAATATCTATCTATCTATCTATCTATCTAATGGTCAATATCTATCTATCTATCTATCTATCTGATGGTCAATAACTATCTATCTATCTATCTATCTATCTGATGGTCAATAACTATCTATCTATCTGAGGGTCAATATCTATCTATCTATCTATCTATCTATCTATGGGTCATACTCTATCTATCTATCTATCTATCTATCTATCTATCTATCTATCTATCTGAGGGTCAATATCTATCTATCTATCTATCTATCTATCTATCTATCTATCTATCTATCTATCTATCTATCTATCTATCTAATCTATTTGATAGACTGAATGGTTTTATAATCTCTAAACTTTGAACTTTGAAAACTACTACTTATAATTACATCAAACTAGAAACCGTAAATCTTCAAACTTTTACAACTACTTCAAACTTTATGCTAGGCTTTCTCAAGCCAACCTAAAGTTTGTACTCAAACTTTTCAATCTAGTTATTATTATTATTAATATTATTATTATTCTGAGACTAAATTTCTAAATGTAACTCCTCCTAGAGCTTTTAAGCTACATGCACCAAACTCGGCACAGACCTTCAGACTAATCCCGAATAGTGTGCTATATCTTTTCTAACTGATCGGACTTACGGTTTTCCTAAAAATGATGATCAAAACTCGGAAAAACTCCCATTGATTAACATTGCGGAATGTTCAGAAATTTAAATCCCAACTGACGTTTTCACACACACAGACGAAAAAGGGCCTGTCAGCCCTGCGTCTCTCCCTCTCTCTCTCCCTCAGAGGATTTCTTTTATCAAGCAGCCAATAAGTAATGACCTAAAATCTTCATAGCCACAGTATAGTAGCTTCCAGGTTGACTTGATTCACTCAGTATGGAAAGGAGGCTTGATAAGTATCACCCTGGTAACTGCATAGCAACCAGACAGGGTTACCCTAGCAACCAAATAACAAATCACATATTTCTGCACCAGAAAATCATACAGACTTCCTGTTTCACTTATTTCACTCAGGATGAAAAGTAGCCTTGATATGTATCACTCTGGTAACTGCCTAGCAACCAGATGGGGTTACCCTAGCAACCAAGTAACAAATCACATATCTCTGCACCAGAAAATCATACAGACTTCCTGTTTCACTTATTTCACTCAGGATGGAAAGTAGCCTTGATATGTATCACTCTGGTAACTGCCTAGCAACCAGATGGGGTTACCCTAGCAACCAAGTAACAAATCAAATATCTCTGCACCAGAAAATCGTAGTGACTTCCTGTTTCACTTATTTCACTCAAGATGGAAAGTAGCCTTGATATGTATCACTCTGGTAACTGCCTAGCAACCAGATGGGGTTACCCTAGCAACCAAGTAACAAATCACATATCTCTGCACCAGAAAATCATACAGACTTCCTGTTTCACTTATTTCACTCAGGATGGAAAGTAGCCTTGATATGTATCACTCTGGTAACTGCCTAGCAACCAGATGGGGTTACCCTAGCAACCAAGTAACAAATCAAATATCTCTGCACCAGAAAATCGTAGTGACTTCCTGTTTCACTTATTTCACTCAAGATGGAAAGTAGCCTTGATATGTATCACTCTGGTAACTGCCTAGAAACCAGATGTGATTACCCTAGCAACCAAGCAACAAATCACATATCTCTGCAACAGAAAATCAGAGAGACTTCCGGGTTGACTTATTTCACTCAGGATGGAAAGTAGCCTTGATATATGTATCACTCTGGTAACTGCCTAGCAACCAGATGTGATTACCCTAGCAACCAAGTAACAAATCACATATCTCTGCAACAGAAAATCATAGAGACTTCCGGGTTGACTTTATTCACTCAGGAAGGAAAGTAGCCTTGATATGTATCCCTCTGGTAACTGCCTAGCAACCAGACGGGGTTACCCTAGCAACCAAGTAACAAATCACATATCTCTGCACCAGAAAATCGTAGAGACTACCTGTTTCACTTATTTCACTCAGGATGGAAAGTAGCCTTGATATGTATCACTCTGGTAACTGCCTAGCAACCAGACGGGGTTACCCTAGCAACCAAGTAACAAATCACATATCTCTGCACCAGAAAATCGTAGAGACTTCCTGTTTCACTTATTTCACTCAGGATGGAAAGTAGCCTTTATGTATCCCTCTGGTAACTGCCTAGCAACCAGATGCGGTTACCCTAGCAACCAAGTAACAAATCACATATCTTTGAACCAGAACATCGTAGAGACTTAGGGGTTAACATATTTCACACAGGATTGCAAGGAGCCTTATGAGTATCACCTTGGTAACTGCCTAGCAACCAGATGGGGTTACCCTAGCAACCAACTAACAAAACACATATCTCTGCACCAGAAAATCGTAGAGACTTCCTGTTTCACTTATTTCACTCATGATGGAAAGTAGCCTTGATATGTATCACTCTGGTAACTGCCTAGCAACCAGATGTGATTACCCTAGCAACCAAGTAACAAATCACATATCTCTGCAACAGAAAATCAGAGAGATTTCCGGGTTGACTTATTTCACTCAGGATGGAAAGTAGCCTTGATATGTATCACTCTGGTAACTGCCTAGCAACCAGATGTGATTACCCTAGCAACCAAGTAACAAATCACATATCTCTGCAACAGAAAATCAGAGAGACTTCCGGGTTGACTTATTTCACTCAGGATGGAAAGTAGCCTTGATAAGTATCACTCTGGTAACTGCCTAGCAACCAGATGTGATTACCCTAGCAACCAAGTAACAAATCACATATCTCTGCAACAGAAAATCAGAGAGACTTCCGGGTTGACTTATTTCACTCAGGATGGAAAGTAGCCTTGATATGTATCACTCTGGTAACTGCCTAGCAACCAGATGTGATTACCCTAGCAACCAAGTAACAAATCACATATCTCTGCACCAGAAAATCATAGAGACTTCCGGGTTGACTTGATTCACTCAGGATGGAAAGTAGCCTTGATATGTATCACTCTGGTAACTGCCTAGCAACCAGACGGGGTTACCCTAGCAACCAAGTAACAAATCACATATCTCTGCAAAAGAAAATCAGAGAGACTTCCGGGTTGACTTATTTCAATCAGGATGGAAAGTAGCCTTGATATGTATCACTCTGGTAACTGCCTAGCAACCAGATGTGATTACCCTAGCAACCAAGTAACAAATCACATATCTCTGCAACAGAAAATCATAGAGACTTCCGGGTTGACTTGATTCACTCAGGATGGAAATGAGGCTTAATAAGTATCACCCTGGTAACTGCATAGCAACCAGATGGGGTTACCCTAGCAACCAAGTAACAAATAATATATCTCTTCACCAGAAAATCGTAGAGACTTCCTGTTTGACTTATTTCACTCAGGATAGCAAGGAGTCTTGAAAAGTATCACTCTGGTAACTGCCTAGCAACGACAAGGGCTTACCCTAGCAACCAAGTAACAAATCACATATCTCTGCACCAGAAAATCGTAGAGACTACCTGTTTCACTTATTTCACTCAGGATGGAAAGTAGCCTTGATATGTATCACTCTGGTAACTGCATAGCAACCAGATGTGGTTACCCTAGCAACCAAGTAACAAATCACATATCTTTGAACCAGAACATCGTAGAGACTTAGGGGTTGACATATTTCACTCAGGATTGCAAGGAGCCTTATGAGTATCACTTTGGTAACTGCCTAGCAACCAGATGGGGTTACCCTAGCAACCAAGTAACGAATCACATATCTCTGCACCAGAAAATCGTAGAGACATCCTGTTTCACTTATTTCACTCAGGATGGAAAGTAGGCTTGATATGTATCACTCTGGTAACTGCCTAGCAACCAGATGTGGTTACCCTAGCAACCAAGTAACAAATCACATATCTCTGCACCAGAAAATCGTAGAGACTTCCTGTTTCACATATTTCACTCAGGATTGCAAGGAGCCTTGATATGTATCACCCTGGTAAATGCATAGCAACCAGACAGGGTTACCCTAGCAACCAAGTAATAAATCACATATCTTTGAACCAGAACATCGTAGAGACTTAGGGGTTGACATATTTCACTCAGGATTGCAAGGAGCCTTATGAGTATCACTTTGGTAACTGCCTAGCAACCAGATGGGGTTACCCTAGCAACCAACTAACAAATCACATATCTCTGCACCAGAACAACATAAAGAATTCTGGTTTTGTTCATGGGACTCAGGGTAGCAAGGATCTATCTATCCGTCTATCTATCTATCTATCTGAGGGTAATTCTCTATCTATCTGTCTGTCTGTCTATCTATCTATCTATCTATCTATCTATCTATCTGAGGGTCATTCTCTATCTATTTATCTATCTATCTATCTATCTATCTATCTATCTATCTATCTATCTATCTATCTGAGGGTCATTCTCTATCTATCGATCTATCTATCTAACTATCTATCTGAGGGTCAATATCTATCTATCTATCTATCTATCTATCTATCTGAGGGTAATTCTTTATCTATCTATCTGTCTATCTATCTATCTATCTATCTATCTGAGGGTAATTCTCTATCTATCTATCTGTCTATCTATCTATCTATCTATCTATCTATCTATCTATCTGAGGGTCATTCTCTATCTATCTATCTATCTATCTATCTGAGGGTCATTCTCTATCTATCTATCTGTCTGTCTATCTATCTATCTATCTATCTATCTATCTATCTATCTATCTATCTATCTATCTGAGGGTCACTCTCTATCTATCTATCTATCTATCTATCTATCTATCTATCTGAGGGTCATTCTCTGTCTATCTATCTATCTATCTGAGGGTCATTCTCTATCTATCTCTCTATCTCTCTCTCTATCTCTCTCTCTATCTATCTATCTATCTATCTATCTATCTATCTATCTATCTATCTATCTATCTATCTATCTATCTATCTATCTATCTGAGGGTCATTCTCTGTCTATCTATCTATCTATCTATCTATCTATCTATCTATCTGAGGGTCATTCTCTGTCTATCTATCTATCTATCTGAGGGTCATTCTCTGTCTATCTATCTATCTATCTATCTATCTATCTGAGGGTCATTCTCTATCTATCTATCTATCTGAGGGTCATTCTCTATCTATCTATCTCTCTATCTATCTATCTATCTATCTATCTATCTGAGGGTCATTATCTATCTATCTATCTATCTATCTATCTATCTGAGGGTCATTCTCTATCTATCTATCTATCTATCTATCTATCTATCTATCTATCTATCTATCTATCTATCTATCTATCTATCTATCTATCTATCTGAGGGTCATTCTCTATCTATCTATCTATCTATCTATCTATCTATCTATCTGAGAGTCATTCTCTATCTATCTATCTATCTATCTATCTATCTATCTATCTATCTATCTATCTATCTATCTATCTATCTATCTATCATATTTGATAGACTGAATGGTCTTATAATCTTTGAACTTTGAGAACTACTAAAATTAATAACTACATCAAACTAAACCTTCAATCTTCAAGCTTTTACAACTACTTCAAACTTTATGCTAGGCTTTCTCAAGCCAACCTAAAGTTTGTACTCAAACTTTTTAATCTAGTTAGTGGTGCTTGCCATAGGCAAAGCATCACTATTGTTCTCTTGCATACTTATTATTATTATTATAATTATTATTATTTTTCCACACAAAGTTTGGCGCGCTACTCCTCCTGCAGCTTTTGTCACAGACCCCTGAGTGAGGCATCAAATCGTGCGGCTCATTGAGGAGAGGTGTGCTATATATTTTCTAAGCGATCGGGGGTATGTTGTTTGCCCCAGGGGCAAAAAATTGGCCAAAAAAATCCCATTGACTTAACATTGAGCCGAACTTTGACGAGTTATAGCTCAGAGCGAGGATTTCACAGAGACGTGTGATTTACCACATTTGAAGAGGCTGACAGGCTCTGTGAGAACATACCTCACAATGGGGTAAAAGTTTTACCCCTGGGGGGCAGGAGCTACCCAAAGTTGCCCCAATGTAAGTCAATGGAATTTTTTGAAAAATTTTTTGCTCGCAGACCCACAAATGAGGCGTCAAATCGTGCAGATTATTTGGGAATGGTGTGCTATGACTACTATAAGTGATCGGGGGTACGGTATTTGCCCCAGGGGCAATTAATTGGGCAAAAAATCCCATTGACTTAACATTGAGCCGAACTTTGACGAGTTATAGCTCAGAGCGAGGATTTCACAGAGACGTGTGATTTACCACATTTGAAGAGGCTGACAGGCTCTGTGAGAACATACCTCACAATGGGGTAAAACTTTTACCCCTGGGGGGCAGGAGCTGCCCAAATTTGCCCCAATGTTAAGTCTATGGTAGATTTTGTATTGAACATAACTCTGGATCACAGTGTCTTAGAGACAAGGGGGCGGGCTCATTTTACTCAGACGACCAATCAGTCTCTCAGGATCATTGTGAAGCTATCAAGCCACGCCCTAGCAACCATTTACAGTACCTTAGCAACAAGCCCCATAGACTTCCATTGAAAGAGATCAAAGGGATTTCTCTGGACTGAATTATCATAGAAACACGAGGGTGGTCTCGTTTGACTTGGGGCAGTAAAACAGCCAATCATGAATCCCCTCAACACTTCCTAGCCCCTCCCTAGCAACCATTTTCGAGCACCTTAGCAACCAAAATCCAAAGACAGATATCTTCCATTCTGAATGTCACAGAGGCATGGGAGTTGGTTTATATCATTCATACTGACAAGCAGCCTTTGGTGATTCATCATTGGCAGCTGCCAAGCCACTCCCTAGCAACAATTTACAGCACCCTAGCAACCACATTTATTGATTTCAATTACAGTAAGATATCTTCAGATCAGAATGTCCTAGAGACATGATAGTTGCTTTGTTTTAATTGGGTGAGTAATCAGTCTTCAGCTTTCATCATGTGAACTACTTAGCCACGCCCTAGCAACCATTTAAAGCACCCTAGCAACAAAGAACCATTGACATCCATTCAAAATCACTAGGATGTGTATCTTAGGATCAGAATGACGT
>JAVLUX010000009.1:5797500-5950000 GCA_032164185.1 Moxostoma hubbsi | reverse complement strand
TACCTGATCTCTTCAGCCAATCTTCTCTCCTTGGGCCTAGCTGACAACACCACCATGTCATTTGTTGGACCAGGCTTAAAGCCCTGTAAAGTAATGTTGTACAAGAACTTATTTACTTTGTGTAAAAAATGTTTAGCTCATATGATCACATTTTCATAAGGATGCTGCATGGAGCCTTGAAAGTTGATGCGATTTAAATGACATAACCAGGAAGAAGTGAGACACATAATGTAACAATATGTTAATCGTGGTAGTGTGAACCTGGGTTCTAGGTTTGTGCCACTGCTGCTCAGGGATTAATCCCATTGAATGACACCGATAAACGTTGGTTTTCGTCATGTGATTTAGCGATTTGCGCATGAGCAGTTGGTGAAATGTGTGTCATTGTATGTTATGTCATATGTGTGCTTATGGGTGCACTTCTGCGACCATACTATAGGGGCGCTAAAGGACACACCCTTACACATGGAAATCAGGTATATGCTCATGGTGGGGATTTAGAAAAAAAACTGCACTAGGCATACCAGCAACGCCTCCAGTGGCTATTAAAAGCTTAACATTGTGTCCCCACAATGTTTTTGGTCCCACTTTGTGATTGTGCTAACATGATGAGGACCCCACCATGTAATAAAAACAACAATTCAATAAACAAACACACACACACACACACACACACAGAGAGAGAGAGGTCAATTTAGAGTGACCAATCAACCTGATCAGCATGTCTTAGAGCTGTACCCAGAGAAAACCCACAATGTGAACACAGGGAGAACATGCAAACTCCACACAGACTGACCACTGCTGCAATAGGGACATTTTATGGGGTTTTAGTTTTATAGAGACAGTAATGCATGCAGTGCACTAGTAATACCTCTATTTAACATTTTATTCATCCAGATTTTCATTTGAGAAGGAAGACACCGGTGTGAGATCACAAAACTGGTTTTTAATGTGGTGTTGGCTCCAGCTGAAGTTGAGTATCAGTGGGGATTTCTTTAAGACTGCAAGGGAAGCTCGGCTTCCCCTATAATGTCAAAAAAATAATAGTCAAATATGTACTATTGTGTAAACAATTTATTGACCAAAAATGCGTTAGAACATGTTCATCTCGAAAACGAGTTCGTTCAGAATCAGCTACATATAGCAGGTCGGCTGACTCGATTTCATTCTCATACATTCCCGTAGCGTCACAGTGCATTTCCCTGTTGAAGCCGAGCGTCCATTGACTCCAATGGGGCTGCTTTGAACAGTGTTTTTTTCAGTGCTCCAAAACTAGACGGTCATTGGATAAATGCTGCGATTATGTCCCACCCACGGACACTCAGCGTCTCTGGGGGTGAATGAGGAGTGAGCTGGCCCGGACTCCGGGTTTCCGCGTAATAATTGGAGGATCTGTCGAAAGACTGCATCTCCTTTTGACTGACAGCGAATCTGAACTATAAGAAGTCGCTGAAGCTATTCGCGCTCAGTCCCATCGCGGATTTCTCAAGTGTAGTCGAAAGACAAACTGCTGCCACCTATTTCTTGATATTTGTTTGGCGAAATTGCTGGTCAATTTGCATAATACATTTCACACAATTATACACCACATTCCTTGTTTCAGTTTTACCAAGTTTAATAATTTTTTTTAGATCGTTCATTCATTCATTCATTCATTTATACAGTAGGCTAGGCTAGCGTCGTATGGGTGAAACTGCGCACGATGGCAGACAGTGCTAATATTGTCGACCTGATTTTGGCGAAGCCATTTGAAAGTCTTCCTTACGAGGAAAAAATTATAATTAAACAGCAGGGCAGATCAACACCTAAGATTGATTTAGTGGAAAAATAACAGGTCTTTTCAGCTCTACTGGTATGACAAAGTTAGCTGGCTGACTGGAAGTGCTGTGACAAATAAAATGTACTGCTGGCCATGCCTCTTGATGAAACCATCTCACGGATGTGTTGTTTGGTCAAAGGTGGGGTTTGGAGATCTGTCTAACTTTGACAGGGCATATAAAAGACATGAAAAGAGCAATGAACATGTGAGTGCATGTGCAAGATTAAGTTGCATGGGCAGGATCAGGGTTGAGCATGCAATCAATGAAGGTGTTCGCATTCAAGTGGCTAAACATAATGAAACAGTCAAACAAAACAGGGCCTTCCTAAACCGCCTTATTGATGTAACATCCTTGCTTGGCCGACAGGAGCTGTCATTTAGGGGACATGATGAGAGTAGTGAATCATCCAACAAGGGGAATTACAAGGAGTTCACAGAAACATTAGCTAAATATGACTCTGTCCTGTCCTCACAATTCAAGTCCTCAACTGTGTTTTCTGGTATATCCCATACTATTCAAAATGACTTGATCTCTGCTCTTGCAGCCACCATTTCTGATCAGATCAGAGATGAAATTCAGGATGCTTCCTTTTTTGGATGGCAGGTGGATGAAACAACTGATATATCCTGCCGTGCCCAACTCTCTGTCATTGTTCGCTAAGTGGATAGTGCAGGTAAAATTCAGGAGCGCTTTATTGGATTTCTTGATGTTTCTGGAGGGCGAGATGCTCAGTCCGTTTTTGATGTTTTAAATGAGAACATGCAGGCTTACAATTTTAAGGATAAGCTTGTGGCACAGACCTATGATGGGGCTGCTGTCATGGCTTCAGCTCTCAATGGTCTGCAGGCCAAAGTGAAAACAATAGCCCCAAGTGCAATGTTTGTGCATTGCTATGCACACAGACTGAATCTGGTGCTGTCACAGGGGGCTAAATGCTTGCCTGAGTGCAGAATTTTTCACATTATTTTCAAAATCCACAAAGAGGACGTCTTTTCTTGAGTCTGCAGGCTGTTCAAGGTTGCCCAGAAACGCTCCTACTCGATGGAATTTCACATCATGGATAGTGAGCACTGTGGCAAACAATTATGATGGCCTCCTGCAGACATTTGAAAACATCATTGCAGACATGACAATGGATGATGATACACTGGATTGTGCCAAAGGATTTCTGAGGAAACTGGAGGATTTTGAGTTTGTGTTCATGTTGTACACATATGAACAAATCTTCTCTGAGACTGATGTGGTCTTTGATGTTGTCCAGCAGAGGGCGATGGATGTTTTTTACTGCAAGAAAAGAATTGAGTCTCTTCTTGCATTTGTCAAAGAGAAAAGGTCGGAGGGGGCTTTCCAAGCTGTTTATGCCAAAACAGCAGATCTCACATCAGACCCACGAGATGAGCCCATGAGAAAGCGCCGTCTGACCCAATTGCAGGATCCCCAAGAGCGCTACAGAAATCTCTACATGGCCATCCTTGATAACATCTTGGAGCAGATTCCTCAACGTTTTTCAAATTTGGAAAGTATGCTCTTCTTAGAATTAGTCAATCCAGGGAAATTTGATGACATGAGACAAGAATTGCATCACTTTGATTCAGGGAGACTGAGGTCTGAACTTCAAGTCCTGTATTCAGATCAGGACTTGCAGGGTAACAGGGGAAAGCTGTGTGATTACTTGGTGTTCCTCAAAGACATGGAGTTGCAATGCCTCAGCTTTACAAACTGTTCTCATTAGTGGCAACAATTGGAGCTACATCTGCAGGTGTAGAAAGGAGCTTCTCCTGTTTAAAGCGGCTCAAATCCTACACCGTAACACAATGGGCCAAGGCCGTTTAAGCAGCCTAGCTCTGCTGGCCATTGAGAAGACACTGGTCAAGTCACTGGAAAAGACGCCTAGTTGGTACGACATGGTCACAGTGCATTTTCTCGAAAAGGAACGTAGGGCAGAATTTACTTTTAAATAAATGGACAAGTTTATAATGTAGGCCAAAAATTAGTTCCCCTCTTTGAAAGACCAGCAGCCGCCACTGTTGAGTATCACACGGAGCAATAGGAGAAGTGTCCACGATATTAAATGCCTGAACGGAGTTTTGAAGCACCTTTCCATCCCACATTCAGATTACTCTTCTGGTCAGTGGCAACTTTAAATGACTAAAACTAAACCAATTATTTGAACTGTTATATTTTTTAATTGGTGAAGCACTGTGGTGTGGTGGTTAGCACTGCACAGCTCCAGGGTCCTGGGAATTCAGGTTGTTTTTATTGATTTAAAAAAACAAAATTGACATCCTGACCAAGATGGCTTTCCAGATGTACCGTTCAGAAGAACTTTGAGAACAGCATTTCCCATCATCCTCCTACTCATGTATCTATGATGGGAAGTGTAGTTCTGAAGTTCTTGTGGAAACTGAGCACTGTTGCCTGTAATTTAAACAGGTGAAAAACAAAACACCAACCTGAGTTCCCCTTTAAGCTTGCATCTTGTATTGAGTGTTTCTCCCATAATCTTGTATTGAATAATCTTAATATACTTCTGTTGTTTCCCCCAAAGACTTGTATTGAGAGCTCTCCCCATAGACTTGTATTGAGGGCGCTCCCCATTGACTTGTATTGAGGGCGCTCCCCATAGACTTGTATTGAGAGCGCTCCCCATAGACTTGTATTGAGAGCACTCCGCATAGACTTGTATTGCGTGCTCTTCCCATTGTCTTGTATCGAATGCTCTTCCTATAAATTTGTATTGTTTCTCCCATAGGCTTGTATTGAGAGCTCCCCCATAAGCACTCCCTATCTATAACAGGGTGAGCGCTTGCTTAAACATAGGTACAGCGAGTGGCGATTTTAGGGGGTGGCCTGTGGTGGCCTTGGCCACCCCTGAAATCTCATTGGCCACCCTGTGGCCACCCCAGAACTGATTGGTAGTTCAACATGTTCATCAACACAAGAATGAAGAACCAAGAGAAACGCCTTTCAATCAAAGATGACATCAGCCACACTGACCCAGGGTCAGTTTTATATTTCTGATTGTTATAGTAGTGGTGGGACTGAAGCTGTGTGAGCTGATCTTTGATCAGTGGGGAGGGGCAGACCGCTGGCGGCCAGGTAGGGTGCCGCATGTCACGGGCAGCGGGCACCAGGTTTGGAGTATAACGGTCGGTCAGAAGCACGTAGCTGACACAAGCTAGCGTCTACCTCCAACTTCCAAGGAGTTGACGACGTCGATTTATGATCAAAAAGAAAGCTGTTAACTGAGAGGTACGTTCATCTAATCAAACGTTTAATTCATCCTGAATTTCAATCTGAACGTGAAAAAAGAGTAAGCTAGACCTTACACCACATTCAGCATGTTATCTTGATATTGTCATGAAATATGAAATGCCATGTTTTCGGCTTTAATGATGCTGTGACTATACTTTATTATTGATCAATCAGACCAATAAAATCTTCAAAGTTTTATACCTTATTTAACATTTTAAATATGTAGAGGCAGGGCAAATTGCATGTAAATGCCGCAAATTATTTGACTAACTATTTTTTTTGGTAATATTCAAAGTCATTGGCATATCCAGGAAATTTTTACTGGGGTGGCCAAGATGGGGCACAGACCTAGTGTGGGATGGCGATACTGGGAGAAACTTTATGAATGGCTCATGATCAAAATGTGTAAATATTGCATTGCTTTGCTTCAACATCTACACGTGTATAATAAATTAATTCTAAACCTCATGTTAGCATTCACTGAATTGTTTGTATTCAATATCAGACTGTTGTTTTGACATTTGACAGTTTTCGATTCCTGTTCTATTTCAACATATTACAGTTTCTAGGAATCTCTGGTTATTTTAACATAACATCCATTTTTAAATCAGTAATTGTTTAAGAAAAGTCAGTTACGCATTTTTAAGAGCTATTCTCATTGTAGAGAATGAATCTGCGCATAACATCAGGTATACTGTATACATGTCAAAAGTACAGGTGATAACTGATTGAGATTAAATTAAAACAAATCAATCCAGTCAAAAGAACAACATTTTCACCAAATTGCCTAATTAATCTTATATTAATCTTATATCTTAATCTAATAATTAATCTTATAATTAATACCAGATAACCTTGTGAGGAAATCTTATAAAGAATGGACTTGCATGTCATGTTCTGCAAATTTGAATCTCAAGAACAATATGAGGTTTCTAATAAGCTCTTGCTTAATTTTCCTTCTTAAATGCTTTTACGAAAACCATAATCCACAAGTCCATTTTTAAATCAGATTAAGTCTCCTGTTTTGGTGATCGCTAGCAAAAAGTTGGATAAACATCTCCATATCAAGTGACTTAGCTCTTCTAGCCTCAATGCTAATAATAATAATAATGTTGTTTAGACTGAAAGATTAAATGTCAAAACATACCGTGAGGTCTGGGTGAGGAAGCATGTGCTTTTATAGCCTGAAATGTTGTGAATAAGGCCAGTCAACTGAAGTTGAAGCTGCAGAGTCTGAATACAAAGAGATGTGAGGTTGGGGGCTTTTCTCTATGTCTTTTGCTTTGTACACTCTCTCTCTCTCTCTCTCTCTGCATTGCCGGTGGAGCTAGGATGATATTTGTGTGTGTATGTGTGTGTGTGTGATGATGATGATTTATATTAAAACCATTTTTAACTAATCTTCTGCTGCAGCGATATTTGATCATATGATTGTACCTGAGTGACAACTTGAATGTAAGAGTACATGGCAAATTCATATATGTTCATCCAGAAGTCACAGGGAATATCTAAACATGACCTACCATGCTGTGCAGGGGGAGCTGACGAATCACTGCTGCTGGAAGTAGCTGAGGCTGGTTTTGACTCTTTTCTTTTTTTAAGAAAAAGATTTGAATATCTTTGGTTCTCTTCATAGCTGTTATCCTGGGGGAAATGCAATTCAATCAATCATTCATTCATTTATTAGCTATAACTGCACTATCCAGCAGAAAAATGGTTAAAATCGGTACAAAATCAGTGTGTGTCTTGAAACCCCAAAATTGCAGATTGAGCTCTGTATACAGTAAAAAAATAAATAAACTCTATTTACAATGTCTACACATGTTTATTTTCCACATGTTCTGATTTATGTTTTTGGTTTTCCAGTACAAGGACATCCATCAAGTGACATTATTTTTGTTGTTGATGTCAAAATCTACAGGAAGTTTTCTTTCCCCCTTTTAAAAATTGAAGAACATATTTACATATCTGAACTAATATAGCCTATACGGTCCGTTTTGTTGCCAACGGCGCAGACAATAACGTCACAGCCGCATGGAAACATGACACTGGCGTGGAAGATCTTCACTCACTGTGAGTGAAAAATACATAAAGTTCGCAATTTGTAATATTTGTAAGACTAAAGTAAATCGTGGGATGGCAGAGGCAGGCTAAATACATATAAATTGTGCCGTTGTGATTTATGTGCTGAGTAATGTAATTTTTCCCACCGTGTCCGATATTAAAATCAGTGCGACACACTTTGCAAAAGGCGCGGGTATTGTTGATATGGCTTCGGGATATGAAATTAAATGCTGTCGTCCAGCTGTTGTTAAATTTACATCTATATATTTTATTTTATTTTTTCACCGGAGCACCAGCTGAGTCTCCTCCCATCTACCGGTGACGCTTTATTCAACTTTTCGCGTCTACTGCCTGCGCAGATTTCAACAGAGCGGCTGATGGGTTTTGGTTGCCAGGTCGATTAGAAATGTGTATGATGTGTCGATTGTGTGTGTCGGGATGCGTTTCATATAAGATCTGGCAACTGGACAACCTTGGAATAATATATTGACGTGATTATTCATATAACGTTGTTTGGGCCATACAAATTACGGGAGTTTCCCGGGAGAAAAAACAAAACGGGAGGGGGGCGGGAGATGGGTGTGAAATACGGGAGACTCCCGGGAAAAACGGGGGTGAGTGACGACAGGTACAAGCCAATCCCGAAAATAAGTAAACTCGCCCGCTTTGCGACAAACATTAAAATTTCTATAAATCATTCTTTTTTTTTATTAAAACAAACCCCTGATGTAGAAAGTGTTAAATTGAATAATAAATTAACAGGGAAGTAGAGATGGTAAAATAAATGTTTAAGTTCAGCCTTTATTCTAGAGATGCACCGATTGCAATTTTCTTGTCCGATTCCGATTTCCGAATTGTGACCTGCTGATACCGATTTTTCCGATTTTCTTTCTAAGAACTATTATTGATCGCATATACAAACAAAATACAAGCATTTCTTCGATGCAAAATTTAATTTTCATAATAAAATAAATTATTAAACATTACAATTTCCCCCAAACAAAGTTACAGGATCTTCTCTGACTTCTGATATAAGTGCTGTGACTGGAAAGAGGTAGAAATAACAATTAACTGCAAATGAGTTGCTTTATATAACAAAAAAGATGTCATTTTCCACTATTTTTGTAAATGGACCTTTAGATTGGATTAATGTACAGGCATGAAGGGACTTCAACATTTCAAAATTGCACAAATAAAATATACATATACATATTCATCTCTGGCTTGCTTTTGCTCACATGTCAATGATGCCGAGATCTACTTTTATATTTTATTTAATCACGGAGAAGGTTTACCTGCAAAATTAGTAGCAGCAAACATCACAAGCAGCCTCAAGAATGGACACAGAGTAGTCGTATAACAATTTTCCTTGAGCAGAATATTGCACTACAGATCGCCATGTTTGTTCAAAGGGGAAAGCCAGATAATCTGGCAACCATGCACTCGTGTACATGGTTGCCAGATTACACAAAATAAGTAGCCTATAACATTAGGCAGAATATTTCCAATTTGCGCAAGTATAACTCTCAAACTCTCAAACGTCTCTTTTCTGGCAACCCTGAGCATGTTAAATGCGTGTGGAGACACGTTAGGTCCCAATGCAATTTAACGGATATATCCAATGAAAAAATGGACGTGGAAGGCCTGATCCAGCCCGCGGGCTGTAAATTGCCCATGTCCGTTTTAGCTGTTTGTGAGATTATCATTAAATCTGCCTCGGCAGTCCTAAATACAGTCCACACTTGGGCGGCCGCCGAAATATCTTCAATGGGAGAACCATGGCATTGTTCTTTCCCTGCTGTCCACGACCCAGTCCGAATAGACCAGTTGAGAAACACTGCTTTAACTCTCTCTCGCACACACACACACATTCATTCATGTCAGACCCCTTCGCCTGGCTTCTCTCTGACATTTTCTCCACTGCATGTGTGTGTGTGTGTGTGTGTGTGTGTGTGTGACGCAAGTTGACGAGTCTGACAGGCATACAAGGAGGAAAGGAGATGCGCACGCGTATGTGAGATTCTCCTTCCTTTTGCATTTTTTTCTCAATACCGTAGATAAGCAAATGTACATGGTATGATATCCGTCGATATTCAAACCGTGGTATACCGTGAAACCGGTATACCGCTGCAACCCTACATGTAACACAAACACACACACACACACACACACACACACACACACACAAATCAACAACTAGAGTTCCCCTTTAATAAAATACAAGGTAAAAGCATATTTTGATTTCATGAAGATATGTGCAGCTTTCAGCCAGATTCACTGGCGTCGGGGATCTGTCTGTGTGAAACATATCACAATTATGACACATTTATTTTTGTATAAAAAAAAAAATACATAAATTATGGACATTTAAATGATTTTGGCTTATTTTGAATCACTTGATCATTCATCCTTGATCATGAGACACGCTGGAGTGACTGTGACTGAAGAAGCACATGCACTTAATCACCTTATTAGTGAGCCAGTTGGTTGGACACTGCATATGGAGTGATGTAAGTTGTTAAACTGCAAGCTTAAATAAAAGCAATACAGAAAATTACAGAAAAACACCAGCCTGGTCTGTCAAGAGAGCAGCACCTTCCTGCAGTCATGTTAAACATGTTAGACATGTTGGATGCTGGACTAAGGCAGTGTACTGTGGCTCACCGTCTTGAGTGCCAAGCAATTTCAAAGCTGTTGAGACTGTAGAACGAAGTGGTTAGCGCTGCTGCCACACAGCGCCAGATCCTAGGTTCAAATCTGGCCTAGCGGTCTGTCTGTGTGGAGTTTGCATGTTCTCCCCGTGTTCACATTGTGGGTTTTATCTGGGTACTCTGTTTTCCTCACACAGTCCTAAGACATGCAGTTCAGGTTGACTGGTCACTCTAAATTGCCCCGAGTGCATGTGTGCCCTGCAATGGACAGATGTCCCATCCAGGTTGTAGTGCTGCCTTGCATTGCCCTGATTCTGCAGGGTTAGAATTTGGCTCATCGCAACCCTGTAATGCAATAAGTGGTTCCTGATAATGGATGGATGGATGTTATCAATAAAAAGACATTTTTTATTGAACTTTGATTCAATCTGCAATGTAGTGGACGTTGGGATTCGATAACAGAACATTTCAAGGAAACAATGACATTGGTGACACATTGGCAAGTTTTACATACACGTTGGAGTCATGCCAAATATCGTGCTTTAAGTGTTACATTTAAGATGGTATATAACCACCAAGCCCATCAGGTCAAAACTGGACTTGTCTATGTAACGCAGCTATTGTAATTCAGCAGTATTTGTATTTTTATTATTAATAAACCTTTTCTCTACTCAGGTTAAAAAGAAACAGGAAAATGGGACTTTCTTTCGAATGTCTGCTGAATGTGTTATAATGAAACATACAACATTTCGTGAGTCACTTTAAGGCTGCTGTACATCAGGGCTATGACTTTCGTGTTAGGCTCACCATGACCATCTAAAGCAGTGGTTCTTAACCGTGTTCCTGGGGACCCACTGTCTGCCCTGCTGTTTTTTGCACCAACTGAGCTCTGAATTACTTAATCGAACCCTTAATTGAACTAATAATTAGCCTAACCAATAGTGACAATCCGTTTTATATTGTTTTAAACAGTTGTAGATTTTAATCTAAAATGGTGATAAGTTTTCCACTCACAGTCCAAATGAATGCTTTTCAGGTTGATTGGTCACTCTAAATTGCCCTCTGTGTGTGTGTGAGTGTGTGGGAGTGTGTGTGAGTGTGTGTGTGTGAGTGTAAGTGTGTGTGTGTGTGTGTGTGTGTGTGTGTGTGTGTGTGTGTGTGAGTGTGAGTGTAAGTGTGTGTGTGTGTGTGTGTGAGTGTGAGTGTGTGTGTGTGTGTGTGAGTGTGAGTGTAAGTGTGTGTGTGTGTGTGTGTGTGTGTGTGTGTGTGTGTGTGTGAGTGTAAGTGTGTGTGTGTGTGTGTGTGTGTGTGAGTGTGAGTGTGTGTGGTGTCCTGTGATGGACTGGTGTCCAGGGTGTTGTCCTGCCTTGCATTATCCTGTGTCTGCTGGGTTAGGCTCTGACTCAACACAACCTGAATAAGCAGTTATGAGAATCGATGGATGGATTATGATAACACGTTTTTGTAAAGTAAATAATTTAAAAAGTCAAATTATGCAAATTATTAGTTCAATTAAGTAAGCGAGAGCTCGGTTGAAACAAAGACCTACAGGAGAGTGGATTCCACCAGAACCAGGATCAAGAACAACTGCTCTAAAGGATTAAGTGGTTATGATGAAGGATGAATGGAAATTAAATTAAACAAAAAATCTTAGTAGTAGGTATTTTACACTGGATGACAAAATATGATTTATGACCTAACAGGTGTATTCTCACATTTGACCTTTGCTTCCTCTTCCTCCCTCTGACTGTTGTACAGGATATGGTATGATGTGTTTGGTCAGCTGTTATGATATTCCCACGCTGTAGCCAACACCACCCCTCCGTACCGTCTGTGTAATTAAAAGAGTAAAAATTATTAATCTTTAATAGTGTACAATGCTTAGTGGAAAACTGAGGTGACAAAATAATGCATGGTATGAAACTTTTTTCTCTCAACTCAAATTCAAAAATAGATATAATGTTATAATCAGCAAGATGTTTTCAACAATGACGTCGTAATATGGGGTAAATAATATTATCATATTATTTAAGATCAGGAAATATCTGAAACATTTTGTAAACGCAGACCAGAGGACTCCTTACAGTTTGTGATAGTGGTAACTAACTCTTGCAGGAAATTGTGTGGATTCATGTTAGACACTAGCAAAAGCATTTGGCTGAAATATTTTCTCCACAGGATTGGTGACACAGAGGGGTGTCACCAATCCTGTGGAGAAAATATTTCAGCCAAATGCTTTTGCTGTGTTTAGGAGTTCACAGTTTAGATGCTTGGAACAGAAAGTATTTTAATTCCCAACATTAAAGTGTCATTTCTCTTAGGAAGCATTTTTTTAAAAAAAAAAAAACGTAATGTATCGTAATCATCGTCATCATCCATTTGCCTGGGCGGAGCCAGAGAGGACACCATGGGAGATTACCACTGCTTCAAATTGAAAACTGAGGCGATCTTCCGAGGTAAGACAAGTTATTTAACTTGAGTATGTAGCTCAATGGTTAAGGCCCTGGGTTACTGACTGAAAGGTCAGAGATTCAAGCCCCAGCACCGTCGAGATACCACTGTTGGGCCCTTGACCCTATCTTCTCCTGTGCTCTGACCCCAGCTTAGTTGGGATATGTGAAAAAACTGCATTTCATTGGCTCTGTACCTGCACAATGACAATAAAGTTGAATCTTAATTTATTTGTAGGAGTACCGCCAGTTCCATTTCTGTCACTCACTCGACGTTGTGTTGATGTAGTGACACTAGGGGTCACTCTTGGGAGCCCAAGACTCCTCTGGTCTTTGATAAAAGGCCAATGGAAATTGGCGAGTGGTATTTGCATGCCACTCCCCCGAACATACGGGTATTTACATTTTATGCATTTGGCAGATGCTTTTATCCAAAGCAACTTACAGAGCCCTTATTACAGGGACAATCCCCCCGGAGCTACCTGGAGTTAAGTGCCTTGCTCAAGGACACAATGGTGGTGGCTGTGGGATTCAAACCAGTGACCTTCTGATTAGCAGCCCTGTGCTCTAGCCACTACGCCGCCACCACATATATGTAAAGGGTATAAAGGAGCTGGCATACAAACCGCTCATTCAGATTTTCTCTTCGGAGCCGTCATTAGTAGATGAAGATGTGGAACTATAAAGGTCAAGATAGAATTCTTTAAAAGCATTATTAATATCAATGGCCGAAGTAAATATTTCACCACCAGCAGATTTCACTGAGGGAATGATAGAGAAAGACTCTCTCTGCTTTATATATCTAGCCAAAAGCATCTATGCTTTGTCCCCCGACTCATAGTATGACTGTCTTGCCTTGAATAGACAAAACTCCACCTTCCGTGACAAAATGGTATTATATCTGTACTTCAATCAGGTCAATTCTCTGAGGCCATCAGACAACATTTGGTGCTTCAGCTCTGCCTCAGCACTTTTAATATTCCCTTCCAACTCCACAAGTTCTCGTGCTTTGGATTTTTTGATGAATGAGAGGTATGATCAGACCCCTAAGAACCACCTTAAGTGCCTCCCAAGCCACACCCACAGAGGATACTGAGGACCAGTTGGTCTCCATATATTCATTGATTTCAGCTTTTAACATTTGTTGGAATTCAGGATTTTGTAAAAGGGATACATTAAAGCGTCAACTATATGATTTATTTTCTCCATATGTGGCAATATCTCTAAACTCACCAGGGAGTGATCTAAGACTAAGATGTTTCCAATTGAGCAATCAACAACAGATGAAATGAGGGATTAAAGTCTCCTCCCAATATTATATCATGAGGGGTGCCAGCGGCTTGCAACATCCCTTCAAGATTTTTAAAAAAAGCCCTGCTCATCAGTGTTAGGTGCATAAATATTAGCCAAAATTAAACTTTGCCCCTGAATTTCTGCTAAAACAATAATGACTTCCTAATTTATCTTTACTCTGTTTGAGACATTTTAATTTTATATATTTACTTATCAAATTACTCCACTGCTCTTACTTGAGCCAGCACTGAAGAAAATGTTTTCCACTTCCTGCGGGGAAAGATGTGTTTCCTGAAGAAACACTATATCATATTTCTTTCATTTAAGAAGATAAATAACCTTCCTTCTTTTTATGGGGTGCCCCAACCCATTCAGTTTCCACGTGGTGAGAGACAATCCACTCATATTAACATTTGACATTTTGACATATTAGAAAAGATAGTTCCCCATCTGTCGCTCACTTTGACGTTGTGTCGAAGAAGCGACACTAGGGGTCTCTCTTGAGTGCCTCTGATGCATGAAAAAAGACCAATGAGAAGTTGGCAGACAGTATTTGCATACACCGCCCCCGGACATATGGGTATAAAGGCGAGTTAATTCAGAAATTTTCTTCAGAGCCTTGGTCGTGTCAGCAGTCAGCTGCGAGTTACACACCTGTTCCTGTTCGTCTGACGCTTTGCTTGCTGTTGGATCTACTTCGACAGTGCAAAATTAAGAGTTTTAATTCTTAAAAGAGTGATTTTCTCTGTAAAAGAGTATTTTCCTCTAAAAGAGCAATACACAGCGGCGTTGAACGTCCATATCAGGGGACCATGGGACATGCCCCGTCTGACGCCTCCAAATTGGGTTTTTGCGCCATGTACAACGGGCACGCAGCTGCGGGCCGTTGGAAAGGGGCCCCGCTGTGCTGGCATATCAATTGCCTAGAGTTGCCTGGCATATCAATTGCCATTAGTTCGGGACAAACATTTCTTAATCAGGTCAGACAGTACCACCGCGGTAGTGTACATAAATCGCCAAGGCGGCATACGCTCCCGCCACATGTCACGACTCGCACGTCGTCTCCTCCTTTGGAGCCAGCACTGACACAGGTCGCTGCATGCCACTCACATCCCCAGCAACCTCAATGTGGTAGCGGATGCGCTGTCACAACAACGCTTGCCTGGTGGAGAGTGGAGGCTCCACCCCCAGGCGATACAGCTGATTTGGGATCGGTTCGGCAAGGCCCAGGTAGACCTGTTTGCCTCCCGAGAGACCTCCCACTGCCCACTCTGGTATGCCCGAACAGAGGCTCTCCTCAGGGCAAACGCACTGGCACACAGCTGGCCCTTGGGGCTGCGCAAGTACGCATTTCCCCCAATGAGCCTTCTTGCACAGGTGCTGTACAAGGTCAGAGAGGACGAGGAACAAGTCACCCTAGTTGCTCCTTACTGGCCCACCCGGGCCTGGTTCTCGGACCTCGTACTCCTCGCCTCTCGGACCTCGTACACCTGGCGAATTCCCCTGAGGAAGGACCTTCTTTCTCAGGGATGGGGCACGCTCTGGCATCCACGGCCAGACCTCTGGAACCTCCACGTCTGGCCCCTGGACGGGACGTGGAAGATCTAGCTGGTCTATCACCTACCATCGTAGACACGATCAACCAAGCCAGTGCCCCTTCTACCAGGCAACTTTACGCCCTAAAGTGGTGCCTGTTCGCAAATTGGTGTTCTTCCCGGACTGAAGACCCACAGAGGTGCGCAGTTAGGTCAGTGCTCTTATTCCTACAGGAGAAGTTGGAAGGGAGGCTTTCCCCTTCCACCTTAAAGGTGTATGTTGCCACTATCGCAGCTCACCACGACCCAGTAGACGGCAAGTCTCTGGGTAAGCACGACTTAGTTATCAGGTTCCTAAGAGGTGCCCGGAGGTTAAATCCCTCCCGGCCAAGCCTGTTCCCCTCCTGGGATCTCTCGGTGGTCCTCGCCGGTCTTCAGAGATCCCCCTTCGAGCCGCTAGAATCAGCTGGGCTCAGGGCCCTCTCCCTAAAGACGGCCCTGCTGATCGCACTTGCCTGGTGTTCAGTCTGGCAGACACATATGTGATCCTAAGACCACGACCGGGCTATGTTCCCAAGGTTCCTACCACACCCTTTAGAGACCAGGTAATGAATCTGCAAGCGCTGCCCCGTGAGGAGGCAGACCCAGCCCCTTCGTTGCTGTGCCTGGTACGTGCCTTACGCAGCTACGTGGACCGCACGCACGACTTCAGGTGTTCTGAGCAGCTCTTTGTCTGCTTTGGCGGGCAGTGGAAAAGGAACACTGTCTCCAAACAGAGGTTCTCCCACTGGCTGGTAGACGCCATCCTGTTGGCCTACCACACCCTGGCCGTGCCCGTCCCTTGCGGGTTCGAGCACACTCAACAAGTAGTGACAGACGGGGAACGTCTAGGTTACGTACGTCCTCCCGGCCACATCGCTGAGCCGAGCGACTGAGGTGGCCGGACACTCCCGGCTCCTCAGAAAAATTCGGAATGTCCTTGCCTTTAAACCCGTATGTCCGGGGATGGGGTATGCAAATACTGTCTGCCAACTTCTCATTTTTCATGCATCAGTGGGATATTCGGCACTCAAGAGAGACCCCTAGTGTCGCTTCTTCGACATGATGTCTCGTTCCCTCCATCAGGGAATGGAGGTTACATACGTAACCTAGACGATTGTGTGTCAAAAACAAAATTATAAAGACAACATTCCAACGTTAGTGTTACAATCAAACCCCGAACTTCCCCAGAACCAAACAAACAGAAAAAAGAACAACATGCACATTAACCCCATGCATGACAACGCCAACTGGCGTCCATCCCTCTAAACTCAAACAGTCCATGTACGCCTACGAGAACCCCTGCAACAATTTTGCCGTGGGATTGATCAAGTCCGGTGTTTCTGTACAAATTTTATGAGACAGAATTACATAACAGAAGCAAATCTATTAAACAAACTCTTGCCAATAGGCAGAGAATTGTAGATTCATCCACATAACTGTCCTGAAGGTGTGTTCCAGCACAAAAAAAGCCATTCAGTTTCCTCTGATAGTCAAACGAATGTTCAGTGAACCGGCCCATTCGACTGTTACCTGAGTGCAACAGATGACCCAATCACTCCAATGTCCTGCAAGAAATACTCCACAAAACAACCTCCAACCAATAGGAGGCATAAGCACAAAGAACATGCAGATTCATCCACAACTCTGCCCAAAGGAGTGTATTCCACAAAACAAACTCCAGCCGCTAGGCAGAACCAGCACAAACAGAAACAAAAAAGGTGCCCAGTTTCCTCGGATGGTCAAGTGAATTTTCAGTGAGTCAGGCCCACTCAGCCGCAACGTGAGAACCACACAATGACTTACTCCCTCCATTGACTTTATGAAGGACATCGCTTGTTGGGAACATGTAAAAACTTTGCGGCCATCCTTGGCATCTATACTTAATTTGTCCCTGTTCATCGTGGCAACAGTGTAAAAGCGACCTTCTATTGGTCTTGCATTCCTTGAATCTATCACGTTTCTCTCTTGTCGAATTTGTAAAGTCTGGGAAAAGAAAATGTTGTGGTTTTTCCAAGAAAGCTTTCCTTTACTCCTCATCTCATGTAACACCACATCTTTATCAGATGATCTCAGAAATTTGGCCAGAATTTATTGGGTCCTATGTCCCTTAGATGATCACCGAGCCGGAACTCTGTGAGCTCGCTCGATTTCCAAATTATGGCCTGTTATGTCAAGCAGACTCGGAAAGAGCCCGTCTAGAAATTCCACCATATTCTGACCATCTGCTCGCTCAGGAATTCCAACAATACGGTCATTGTTCCACCGACTATGATTTTCCATATCCTCCAACTTTTCCTAGACATGCTCCAAGTCTATTTCTGTCGCTAGCAGATTAGCAGCTAATTCCCTTACCAATGACTCCAGATAATCAAACCATTTCTCATCATCTGCCACTCTTGTAACCAACATCAGTGAATTTCGTCTCCATGTGATTAAAAGTATCAAAACTAGCAGAGTGTGCAGAGCTCGCTGATCACACATCCGAACCATGCATGGCGTCATCTATGTCAAAATGGTGTGTATTGGACCTGTTTACTTTCATTGTATTTGCCTCACTGCACACACATTTTATTTTCATTAGAAAAAGAGGGATGAGTCGAAAGTATTTTCTGTGGTAATCAAAATTATGTCAATGTTATCTAAAGGAATTCCCTGTAGCAAAATGTTAAAATATCAATTTCCTAAATTTTACATCCTTTTTTGTGTAGATTACAGTTCTACACATTCTGGGCTTTTCACTCATGCAGAGTTTATAAACAGTATTGAAGGATTTCCCGTGTATACTGGACACTTTTTGGCTGCTTTCGTTCATCTTTGTCTGCTCCAGCTTTGACATCTGATCTGATGTTTGACATCAGATTGTGAATTACTGAAAGAATTGCAATCAAATCATACAGTACTCATGATTTTATTGGTCAGTATATGAGCTGTCTTGTGCTGTGCCTAAAAATCTGAAAGTTAAACCGTTCTCTTTCCTTTTCTTACCATTAATTGGTTAATTATTGAATCGGGGAAAATTATTCATTAATTGTGAGCAAAAGTAATAATTATTCAACCATAACAAATGTGTTTTTCATATTTCACAATCTGAAGGGGTGTAAAGTTGTTTTGTACTGTCTAATAATGAATAAAGTCCTAGATAGATCCTGACCAATGAAAAACAGTTTACTTAGACAACAATGTTTATCTAGAAGCCATTGCTGTCAAAGTGGAATTTGCTTGTTTCTGCTTGAAGTGAATGTGCACTAATATAGAGGTAGGTGGTGGCTGTTTTCTATCAATTATTTTGTTTTAACAGAAGAAATGCAAGGTTTGCTAGATACTTTCTAAATTATAGAACTAGTGTTCTTTCATTGTTATTTTTATTTGTAGGTACCTGGGTCATGTTGAAAAATGTTCTGTCCTTCAGTCAGTATAACATTGGTATATTTGAATTTGTATTTTTAATGAAATAAATTGATAAATTAAATCTTTGTATTTATAAACACATTGGGTGATCTCATAAAGAATATTTACATTTATATACAGTGCTTTAGTCATGTAAATACCAGGGGGCTATTTGAATGGAACAATTGTGATGTAGCAGTATTAAAACAATTCTAAAAATATTTTTTTTTAAGATTGAGTAAATAAATAAATTGTAGCCATGAATTTGAATAAATTGATCTGTAAACGTTAATTTATTAGGAGCAAACACACTGGGATAATTGACCCTTAGCCCTGCCTTTGAAACTTTACGGTCATACTTCATTCCCAGACTGATCTCACTTGCTGGGATCATCTACTGTAACTATTTCTATGAAAATGTAAAATTTGTGTATTAGAAAAACTGGATGGAAATGCTTGATATGTGCCAATGAAAGTTTCGCTTTAAAATGTATGCGCTTAGCAGTAGATTTTCTCGAGTTTTGCATAAGTCAAAATCTGCATTCAGGTGATGGAAACAGTTTATTCACAAAACGATCCCTTTTTACTAAAAATTGCACTATTCACTGAGATTGTCAGTTCTTTCCTTTCATCACTGGGATGTTCTGTAAAGCTTGTCTGAGCAAACAACATTAACCAGGGCTTTGCGAAGGGTTCATTTTCCCAAGCTCACCAAACACAAATAGAAACCACAATCACTAAAATTAAATTGTAATTACTCTTCTATTTTCACAGAAGACATGAGCAGACACTGTGCTGTTGTTTTACTGTTCCTCATTCAACTTGGTGATTGCTGTCCTGAACTATGTCAGTGCTTCACAGCTGCAAAGGTCATTTGTTCAGATGACACAATGCGAGTTTTACCTGTCAACATCTCTGCACAAGTGAAAGAATTGATTGTAGTGGCATCTGGCCTGACATACATGGATAGAAGTTCCTTTCGAGAAAACATTAGACTTACCAAGCTGGTCATTCTCAACAGCTTGTTGAAAACGTTTTCATACAATACCTTTGAAAACCTGGTAGAGCTACAGGAGCTTGAAATAAGTGGAAACAGACATTTGTTGACTTTTAAAATGCAAACCTTCAACCAGTTGACTAATCTTACAAGGCTTTTCCTTAACAACAATAAGATTTCTCTGGATAATGACATTTTTGACCCTTTCCAGAAGCTGGAAACGTTACAGTTGAGAGGGAATAATATGTCATCTCTGCCCAATCTTTTTCATAATCTTCCCAATCTTCTGGAACTCGACTTATCCCTCAACCAATTGAGCTCTTTATCAGCTGACATATTTCAGAAGAACTCTCGATTGCGAGTGCTCTCCCTACAAGGCAATATGATCTCACAGCTTCCAGAAGGAATCTTCTCCCACCTTGATGCCTTGGAAGACCTGAATCTCCGAAAAAATCCCATAATAAATCTGAATCCTGGAGTGTTCCCATCCAGTCTCCAGAAACTCATCCTTAAAAACAACATGCTGGTCCAACTATCCCCAATGATTTTTGACAAACTGCAACAGCTTACTTATCTGGACTTGTCTCAGAATCGGCTCTCGGAACTTCCTCCAGATCTCTTCCAGAACCTTTCATCACTGAAGAACCTTGATTTATCGGAGAACCAGATTACTGCATTACCTGGCACTGTTTTCAAAGGACTCATCAAAGTAAAGTCCATCCATTTACAGAAAAATAATCTGACCTCACTCAAAGTAAACCTGTTTATGGATCAGCAAGATATGGACCAATTGTACTTATCCAAGAACAGTCTGCGAAATATACCGAATGGCTTTTTTGATTACCTTCATTTCCACTGCATAGTTCAACTCCATGGAAATCCCTGGCAGTGTGACTGTGAAATACAATATTTACATAACTGGCTGAGGTATAACCATGAAAGCGTGGAGGATTTGAGTAGAGTTTACTGCAAAGCCCCTGAGAATATTAGGGGGCAAAACCTACTTTCCATTGATCAAGAACAGCTTGTTTGTGTGAAAACTTCCAGCTCTATTACCCCTGGTGTTACAAAGATACTCCCCAACAGCAATAATGACAGCACAATTCAGTGCTCACTCCAAGAACTAAAAGGTGCAATATCCATTCAGTGCAAAGTCACTAAATGCACCACTTTGAAGTTTCAGGCCCTTTTTGAACATTCAATTGGAAACAATTCAAAATACACAGAGAGCAAAGAGTGGTCAGCGCCCTTTGGATGCTTCAATGGGGATGATTAGACAAAAACATTCACCCTTGAGTGATTTCAATTACCAGCAGATAAGGAACTTTTTGCTGTAAAGTGTAAACAATTGACAATAAACTATGTTCACAATATGGCACAGCCATATTCTTGCTTCTTTCTTTGATAAAACAGTTACCACATAATAAGGACACAAACTTACACAGTGATACAAACAGAATCTCTTTAAAGAGGTCATGACTCAGCTTAAACACTCTATATTGCTGAAGTATCTTAGTAGAAATGTTGACACACACATTTTAATACAAGATAATTAGACTTGTTCCAGCTGTCAATGACTGTGCATTTTGTTTAATGCAATTTCTCATTTAAAACATAAAAGACGGTCATTTGTCGCCATCTATTAACGCAAAAGTATAATTTGCAGAAATGGTCAATGAACGAATCAATTAATGTATCCAAACTAATCTTTTTGGTGAACTGATTCAAAAGACTCTCTCACTGGGATGAATCAAAATCCCCACCATTAATTGTGACGAGCCAAATGACTGTATTTGATGAATTTTAATAAGAACATTGTTAACCAGGCACACACAGATATCAACACTTGCCATGCTAAACTCAACAATGATGACAGTCCACAAAGATATTTGGTAAAACTTTACATTAGTTCTTTTTATTATTAAAGGTTTTATAAAAGGGTTGGTTAAAGACTAATAATTCATTACAGATGCATTCATGGTTGATATGCAGTTATAGCATGAATAAAAATAGAGTCTTTCATCCATGCATTTTCTTGCCAAATGGTGAGCCATTTTACCTAACATGTTTATCTTAAATAAATGAACACTTTTTTCACATTTGTAACCTACGAAGGTCCCACTTTAAATAAGGTCTCTTCAACTACTATGTACTTATTGTGTAACTAGAGTACATGTTGTTCTGCAAAATTCTCACAAGATTCACGTTTGCTGCTACTGAAGTTAAGGGAAGGGGAGGTTTAGGGATAGGGCTACAGAGTTAACAGAGCAACTACAGATGTAATTAAATGCAAATACTTTATATGTAAGTACAATGCTACATCATGTATTTACATAATAAGTATATTGTATTCAATGCAATAGTGATTAGTAATTAAAGACATTTATCAAAAAGTGGATCTAACCTATGTACATAAAGTTCAGTCTGGTTTAATGGTCATCAGGCTTTATGATATATGTTGTGAATGAGCATGAAGACCTGAAAAGTGTTTAGCAGATGACTTTCGGTAACTAGGACTAGGCAAAACCATTCTTTTGACATCAACATAACAAGGAAAGTGACAACACAAGTGAGTCAAGACATTACAGTAATGAATATAACACAAAGTAGACTGTAGCAAAATGACTTAATTCCTCATTTTAATCTCACTATAATAATTTTTTTTCCTGCAGTATGACATATATTAGGAATTAGGGCATTTTATGTTTCTGAGTATTATGACCTTTTGGTGAGTATTGCATGATTCATGGTGTTATATCAGTGATTTATAAATGAAATATTAGTCATTGGTGAACCCCCATTGAATGATCAAATGAAGCAGAAAGTAAATATTTCATGTCTAAGAATATGCTTGAATATAAGCATCAGCATGGTATTGTGGACATCACATTAATGTGTTAATGTGTGAGATTATTGTAATTTACACACAGCTAATCATTGTAATTAATTCAACACTACTACATTACATTACAAAAATATTCTGGTCCTGCGCACAGTGAAGCAATATCAAGTCAAGTCATTTTTATTTGTGTAGCGCTTTTCACAACACGCATCAAAGTAGCTTTACAGAAAATGATGCTTTAACAGAAAAAGAAGCTAATATCTGTAATGTCTTAGAGTCATCATAGTGCAGTTTGATTAAAAAACAACAACAACAACAAAAACCTGATTGTAGATCATGCCTTAAAAGAATATACTCATGCTAATATTTATGAATATAGTATGAACTGCTTGATTATTGACTAAGTATGACTCAATTGATGTAGAGATGATTTTCTACAACTGACACATGTTCATGACTAACCCTTTTGAAATATAAAAACATTAAATGTGCAAGTAACCCAGCAAAATGATAAAAGTGTCTGCTACAATGAAGAAATGCCGTGTTCCCATCAGCAGGAATCAATGAGAGATTTGATAAGAGAGGTGAATGAACTTGACCTGTGGGGTCAAAGTACAGTCATTAGACTGGAAACATGCATGTTTCAACAAGCCAAAAGATTCATTCAGTAACAAATAAATGTGTCAGTGAAGAATCTCTGTGCGAGTACACTCCATGTGGCAAAATCTTGCCTTAACCCTAACCTGTCTGGATGTTGATTTTTAAAAGACAATAATTTTGGTGAACCATGAACTTTTAATTACTTTAAACCCTGTCTTAGGTATGTTATTGACATGGCAACTAAAAGCCACATCCAGCAAGAGAACAACTTCACCTGTAGATGGCGTTCCTGTCAAACACGCTCCTTAGTGATTCAAATTAAGGCAAATTATTTGGCAGGGAAATAAATATATACATGTAACATTCATAAAAAATATAATTAACTTTAAGATCTTGTTTTTTTTTCAAGTGTAGCATCAAGAAATGTGTTTTTGTCCTGGCTACAATAAGTAGGCCTACAAGAATTGCATGTAAGATTACACCAAAATCAAACTAGGCAATTATAGAACTATCTAATAGAGCTAATAATGAATATCTGATTCCTCTTTACTCTGTACTGTCACTTTGTATATCAGTGATATGTTGATATGTTAGACTCATGAGAGCTGGTCTCAATTGTCAGTATCAGGGAGGGGAACAATAGAAGGCACAGGCCGTAGTAAATCATTAACTACGACACTTTTTCAACTATCACACAGCACATAAAATCCATGTTATACGCAATATTTCTGTGTTTTCAGAAGACCAATGAACTAATGCCTTAAAGTTGTCTGGCCAGAGGTCATGTGACTAACAGCACTGTGAACTACACACTGAGTTACAGATACAACGGAATGTTTGTGTTATGTTTGTCGAAACAATATATATATATATATATATATATATATATATATATATATATATATATATATATATATATATATATATATATATAAATTCCTAAAAATACACACAAATTAGTCAGTTGTTGACATACAGTAGAATAGATGTGTATAGCATTCAGTGAAGTAAATAAATATAATTACTTTTCAACTGTACTTAAGTAGCCTTTTTATTAAATTTGTAAATAAATAAAAAAAGACAATTTCTTGATCAAAAAGCCCATCTTGATGCAATATCATTGGAAACACAGCCTTTAACGTATTAGGAGAGCATAAACAGATACAAATCAAGTCTGTTTAATATCTCTGTCTGAGCTTACTGAAATTCAAAGCACTGCCCCCTGTGGCCAAAGCTGGAAGTTTTTTTTTGTGTATTGATATTGAAAATTAATGTGAGCTCCAGTTTCCATTTTGTTTTTAGCTGTTTATGATGTGATACACTGAAGATGAACAAATATTCTATTAATTCTACCCCCAAACCCAAGCCCCAACCCTTATTATCTTAAGCCTACAGTATACTTCGTTTAGACGCTAATGCTAGACATCTGTGTAGAGGACATGTGATGCAAAATTCGTCATCAGCAGAGTGCTCGAGTGTGTACTCTGGACTGGAATTATTTGTACTAATTAGTGGGTCCACAAGGTGGCAACACTCACAGTTGAGCTGTTGATGTCAAGAAGAAGTGCCAAAAGAAGATGTATATGGGCTAACAACAGGAGACAAAGGTGTAAACAATATCAGTGAATGTGTACATCAAGAAAGCATGTGTGAGGAGGTCAGGAGATACCATAATTTGAATACCTCGAGTCTGAAGGAATATAAAGACATGTTAACAAGTCTAAACTCCTGAAGAGAAATAGTCCAGTATCCCATAGCAGTCGTAGCGTGCATGCGCCAACCGAATGTGTATGCACACACAGTCAAATGAGGTATACTTTTAAAGGCTGAGTGTTCGACTGTATGTAGACGCTAAGCTTTCGTGTCGAATCCGAATCCAAACACAATTACATCCTGATTATGCACAACAAGAACATGGGTCTCCCAAGCTGCTGATTCAATGTGCAAATGGTTTCACCACAGAGGAAGGTATGCATATTTGAACTGATGAAAAAATGTCAGTAACTCAACAGAATGGGGCCAATGTCAGGGTACCAGAACATTTGGCAGCAACATGCCGGCTTGTTTTAAAAGGAACTGAAGTGGTCTCCAGCGACAACCAAGCTATCAACCATCCTCATGAACATATTTTCTGAATAAAATGCCCTGTCATTGATTGTGTCCAATATTTCCTGTCTGAGACTCAATACTGTGGTTTAAAAGTGTCATTATGGATGGGTTGATTTTTATAAGATGAACGGGTTTGAATTTCTGTATTAACTTTTGAGTCCCTCTCATATCTGTTCCATGAGTGCTGTTGGACTTGCAAAAGCCAGGAACCGCATTTGATTTTCAGTTATCTGCTATAATGTGACTTGCAAGCTCATGAGGCAGCGCAGTGATTGAATGGAAGCGTTCCTTCTCATGAATAATGATGAAGCAGCACTGTGATTGGATGGAAGCGTTCCTTCTCATGAATAATGAAGACTCGGATGACAGGTTAGCTTACTCTACTACCACTTTACCCTTAACAATGACCTAAATGAGTGCTATAACTGTTTTCAATGATGTGGAACCTGTACATATCTGTTAGCATCTCAAAAAATGTGTGAACCTTCAAGTTATTTTAAAGCCAGGCACTATTTAGTTTTACTAAAGTTGTAAATAGATGTTGTAACTTTTGAGTACTTTTGAGTAATTTTCCACTCCTGATAACATAGATCAGATCATTTGGTGGAAATGTGTGGAAGGCTTTTCAATCTTGGCACATTTGAGCACAGTTTTGAAACATCGTTGAGACCTCTTGAGAACTCTAAAGGAGACATTTAGGATTACTCTGGTCTTCACCACAGGAGAAAAATCAGAGATTAATGAGATTAAATGGAGGCTCATTTGCTCTTCAGTTAATCTCATTTCTTTCCAGGAGAAATAAATGACATTTTAAAGAGATTTCATTTGGGATTTTTCTTTCACATGGGGAGGAATCTATGCAATTGTGAAGAAATGTGAGCTGCAAAGTATTTTAAAGTTTTGTTTTGGTTATTTTCCTTGTCTGCAATCTCATTCAACTCATCAGACTCTGTCATGTAGCTCCATGATTACTGGTGTGAAGGCATCTGCACTGCTGGTATTGTTTCGGCCCCATCCCCCAATCTCTCGCCGCGCGTGTGTGTGTGTGTGTGTGTGTGTCCTGCAAGCCAACACACATTCGGGGAGGGAGACTGGGAACGCAAGAGAAGTTTAGGGGGAAGAGGAGAACAGGGGGAGGATCCACGCCAGAACTGGCGGCTGTTTCTTTTTCACTTACATTGAGATTTGAGTTTAGAAGAGACGGAAATGACAAATGAGACATTAATGAGCTAGGAACTTCCAGCAGAAAGTTTGAATCTTAAACAGAGACCATTCTTTGCAGAAGTCTGCAGTGGATTTCCAACAAAACTATGACAACCTAAACTGAGTTTACCTCAACTCTCCAGTCACGGTCTCAAGACAAACTAACTCTTCAAAAAGCAAAGGTAAGCACATTCTTCCATTTTTGGACATTTTTTACCTCATTCTCTTTCTATTTAAAAAGTTAAACTGTACCGTTGTTACCTGAAGGGGTTATTTCAGACCCTTATAACGTACTTTCATTGGTGTAATTTAATGCAGTAAGGTTGGATTCATTTAATCATGCTAAATGATCATTTCGACTTAAATAAAACCATGAAGCACATTGTTACGTAACCTTACGAAACATTTTTTACATGGTTTCATCTCCACAAATCTATCATCAAAAAGTGTTTGAGTTGTTTTGGATTATGATTTTTCAAATGTGTGTGTTTGGTTGTGTGTTTGTTGTGAAATTATAGAAGGGCTTCCCAAGCAACAGTGTGTGACTGCACTAATACACACTGAACTAGACTGCATGTGAATGAGACCTTTGAGGTTGTTCATTAAACACTGTTCGGCTATCTCGCCCTCATTGAGATGAAAAGAAGAGTTTGCAGATTGAGTTGCCTAGTCTTCATAGAGTTTTAGTAGGAATATAAACAAACTTCTTCACATTTATTGTGTGTTATTGCTCAAAGGTGGCACTTTTAAAACTGAGGAATGTTGGTACTTAAAGGGATAGTTCAACCAAAAATAATAATTCTCTCTCCATTTATTCACCCTCATGCCCTCTCAAACTCAAATGACTTTTTTTCGTCTGCAGAACACAAAAGAAGACATTTAGAAAAAAGGATGATTTGTGTTTGTCCTTAAAATGTAAATCAATGGAGTCCAAAACGTTCAAGCTCCAAAAAAGACATTAATCATTATTTTGGTAATCCTTGAGTGGTTGTCCTTAAGTGGTTTAATCAATGTCTTCTGAAGCGATACGATTGCTTTGGGTGAGAAACAGACCAAAATTTAAATCCATAGTATCCTTTGAATCACTTGGATTATTTTGTCCTTTTTGGAGCTTGAAAGTGTTGGACCCCATTGACTTGCATTGTATGGATAAACAGACATCCAGTGTTGGGTTTAATCTAATTATAAAGTAATTAATTAATGTAATATAATGACGTTTTAGTACAAAAAGCAGTGAGGCACATTACATTTTAAATTCTTGTAATCAGATTACAGTTACTGACTTTCAAAGAAGTTAATTACTTGTCTCAAATATATTTTTAAAATAATATTATAAATGTAGAATACATTTTAAAAAATGAATTACGTTAATATGTACATTGGTTTGCGTTTCTGTGACAGTTGAACGTCATGTTCCATCTAACAATTATCATCTTTGGGTGAACTGTCTGATTTAAGGATCAAACAAGTTTCAGATGTTTCTCCTAAAACTCCTTTGGAAAGATAAAAAAATACAAAATAAATACAAAATAGGCACAAATGAGTCAATTGTTGACAGAGTCTGATATTCCAGCTCATGACTTTTTATTGCAGACTTTGGTTTCTCTGCAATTCTCAGCACAGTTCAATACCTCGTTTTCTTCTGAAACTCCAATGGAGACACATGTGAGATTACTGGGGTCTTTATCTCAGGAGAAACATCTAAAACGCATTAAACTCAAGGGCTCCATTTGCTTTCAATCTAATATAATTGCTGTCTAGGAAAAACAGTAGAGATTTCATTTGTGATTTGTCTTCGCTATGGGTGTGTAAGGAGCAAAGACAATGGTTCAGGAAAGAGAGAGTGTGCTGTGAAGTATTTGTGTCCTAAGGGTTGGGCATTTAATGACAAGTGGTGTGTAATGCTTTACGCCAGGAATGTTTAACTGTGTCTCCACCCTCCCTACAGACATATTCAGTGCTATATATTCTCTTCCCTTCAAATGACTTCTTTGGCTCAGTGTTTCACCATAAGTTGTTGAAAACTCTAGTCAGCTTCCTTTAATCTTCTATGGGATAACTTGCATTCCCACTCATATCATCAATTGATTATTCATTAAAGATCCTCTGTTTGACTGAAGAGCAAAGCTAAAACTTCTTGTTTTGCACATTCTAATTGATTAAAACTGCAGGTGAAGAGGCCATGGCATAGAAGTCTGGAAAGACAGAAAAGAAACTGCTTTTTGAGAGTCTTTGTGTTATAGTTATAAATCACAGTCAGTCACCCTACATAAATGAGTAACATATGTAAGTCATTAAAGCACAAGCGGGTATAGAGGGTAAGAGAAAGAAAGAGAGGGAAAGTTACAGACGAAAGATAGACAACTAAAGACTGAAAGTGTACAACAGTGATTTGAATGCAGAGCCAGAAGAAAGGGGAGAAAAAATGCTCTTGACCTTGTGAAACAGAAGCAGTAATTTAAGGCTGTTTAGAGCTGCTGCAAGCCCAACAGGAACCTACAGTCAGTCAGGGAGGTGGTGATGTTTCCGCTCACTTTTTGGGATGCAAACAGTCCCTTTTTATTTCTTTTCTTTTTTTCTTGAGTGGCACCCAATCAAAGCTTAAATAACTGGATATTCAGAGTAATTTAAAACAATTTATATGCCCACAGTCTGTTCACTGATTATTTGCATATAGATATTTTCCAAGACCATGTCATGTGATTTTTTTTAGATAAAGTCTACAAAAAGTCTATAAAATACAATGACTGCAATAACTAATAAATGCAGAATGTAATTGGAGTCTTTCCTTTTGGTGGGCAGAAATCACAGCCTATAGTCTACACATTTTTTTGGAATGTTTTCTGTACAAATATGTATGGGGACTGCTGTGCCTGTTTTAGATTATTTATTTTTTAACGGTAGTCTATCATTGGTGTTATATTCGCTAATTTTTTTTTGAAAAAGCCACCCCCAAATGGCCCGTAAACAAAACATAACAAAAAAAAAAAAAAACAAGAGGAATGGATGATGGTTGGTGTCTACCTGTCAAAGTATGCAGTTTGTGGTCAGAATAAGCAACATTGTGAGATTACCTTAATGTTATCAATCACAATCAATACTGCAAGACACTTTGTCCTGTAATGTTATCTCCTGAGAAAGCCTTTCTTCACCTCCAGAGAGCAGTTCACATTCCACCAGAAGAACTTGTCTCCTAACCTCAGCCTACTTCCTGCTGTGTTTATGGCAAGTCTGTCACACAGGGTTGAAGACAAACTACTCTGAAGATCATTAATCCAGAGCTTTGGAGTGGAATACGCCCCATGGAGGACGCTCTTACATCCGCCAGAAAGTTCAGACTGGTCACACATGGGTCATTTTTTAGCTGATTTTTTTTTTGTTTTCTTCAGATGGAAAGGCCTAACTTATAATTATTGTGGTGTGTGCTTCCATTTCCTGTTGACTCTTGTTGTTTTTAGGATTTGGCACCAGTATGATAATCTTTTGAGGGCCAGATGTCTTGGAATAAATTGCATTGGTCCATTCCTCCTCAAGAGTATACTGTCAGGCCGTCTTTGTAAGAAGAAATTTATTTCAATTTAAAAACAAAGAAATAAAATTACTTGGGTTCATGTACATGAGATGAACATTTTGGATTCGATTCCCAAGGAAAGTACATGCTGATAAATCAAATGTATGAGTACCTTGAAAGCACTATACATTTTCAGTGAAATTATCTGCCAGATGAAGGAATGTAATGTTCATTATTTACATATTCTGACAGTCTTACTTTCCCCCTCAAAATACTTGGAGGAGCCTCCAACATTCTTATTGACAGTGATTCAGAGCAACAACCACATGGTGATGGCCAAATACAACATATACTTACTTATAAAGGACAAGGTAGGCGTATTCACTGAGGAAATAGAGGTAGTGTAGATAGTTGGTAGTTTCTGGGTAATTTTGTAAACATGTTAAAAACCTTTAAACTCGGGGGCCTGGGTATCTCAGCGGGTATTGACGCTGACTAACCAATCTGGAGTCATGAGTTCGAATCCAGGGCATGCTGAGTGATTTCAGCCAGGTCTCCTAAGCAACCAAATTGGCCCGGTTGGCAGGGAGGGTAGAGTCACATGAGGTAACCTTCTCGTGGTCGCTATAATGTGTGGTTCTCGCTCTCGGTGTTGTGCGTTTTTGTAACGACAGGCAACGAGAGAGGCTCTACGTGCAGCTTTTTATTAAACAAAAACAAGAAAACTAGGAATAAAGAAAACCACGGGGGACTTAGCACAAAACATACTAAACATGAAATAACTGACAAATAGACAGGGAGAAACAAGGGCTTAAATATACAAGGGGAAACAAGGGACACCTGGGAAACAATCAGGGAATGAGAACTAATCAGGGGAAAACCAATCATAAAATAAAACTACAAAGGACTACAAGAACAAACAGGAACTAAACTAAACTTCAACATAAGAGCACAAAAACAAAAGACAACAGTAAACGTGACAGTGGTGAGTTGTGTGTGGATGCTGCGGAGAATAGCATGAAACCTCCACATGCGCTATGTCTCTGAGGTAATGTGCTCAACAAACCATGTGATAAGATGTGTGGAGGAACGGTTTCAGACACGGAAGCAACTGAGATTCGTCCTCCACCACCTGGATTGAGGTGAGTCACTAAGTGATCACAAGGATTTAGAGCACACTGGGCATTCAAAATTGGGGAGAAAAGGGAAGAAAAAAAAACTTTAAACACTACACTTCATGTGAATTCTGTGGATGACATTTTATAACTTCACAGCTTATAACACGATTTATTTATTTTGAAAACTGAAAGGCAATGGGAAATTAACAAGTCAAAACAGGACAAACTGTGAGGTAGGTGAAATCTAGCTCACCTGTAATCTCTGCTACTTCTGGAGTGGATTTTGTGGAATAACAGTCAATGGCAGATTTGTAAGCCATCAATCAAAATATCTAAACTGAGTTGATGTGCTGTAGTTTTGCAATTTGTTTCTTTTCAACAATGTGAGAGGGTCTATCTCTATTTAAAGGCTATTTAAGTCGTTCACTTTCTCTGCTCCACTGTGTTGGAAAAAACTTCCAACCTCCATATGTTCTGCTGTTACCTTCTCAACAATAAAGAACCAGCTGAAAATACATCTGTTCCACAAGCACTTAACCAATCCACACTAACTGATCTTAACCTATGTTACAGATCATTTTTCTCTTTGAGGACCTTTCCAAAGGGAAAGTGTGGTTTTGTCAGATGTAGCTCACTTCTAGGGACAATTTTGTCCCCAAAGTATAGTAGCTATCTAAATGGGGATTTACTGGTTCACTAGCCCCTTACACATGCAGCCAGGTAAATTACTGCAAAATCATTGGGCTGACTTTACTTGTAATTGTAGGCAACCACATGCAATGAATTTCTATCTTTTTTCCATTTTGTTAGTACATTCACACATCACCGCCAAATGCTGATAAACGTCATTTGCCAGAAATTATATCTACATGGCTGTGTCGTAAATGTAGGCTTCTTGTTTGAAAACATGATGGGGTATTTATTTGTATCTGATTTGTATTGAAATCTGATCGTATGCGGTCTGTAATTTTGGAAATGTTTTCTATTTTTATGTTTACATTTATTTACTTGCTTTAGACTTAATGACATTGTATGTGACAACTTCAGATAAGCAGAGGTGAGACCAAGTAATTGTTTTGCAAGTCACATATTAGTCTCAAGTCCAGGGGCGTCGGACCACGAGTAATCATGGAACTTAATAACAGGGGTGCTCACTGGAGGGGGGCCCACAGAAAAGCTTAATTGATTTTCCATTATATTATCATGGGTTATATACAGTATATATAGTAATAACCTGCTATTGGTTGGAATAAAACATCTCAAGACTCTGTTTTCCACCTGTAAAAATGGGAAGTTCCCCTATAATCTGTCTCGTCCCCTCCCATGTTAGTGACCCCCACTCCCCATCAACAAAAGCGAAAGTGGTCTGGTCCATCAGCCAAACTGAGTACACGTCATGATGTCATTTGCTTAGTCTGTTAATGTATCTACAGAAATGAATCCAAAATAGAACATTCACAAGAAAAAGGAGCGGAGAAAGAGTGGGAGGTAGTCGACAATTTATTCATTTTTTTTAAGAAGAAAGGTGAACTATTCCTGTCAACAGCTGCTTGGGTGAATATTTGTTTGATATTCATGTAAACATCATTCAAAAATAACACTTGGCACACGCCAAATGCAAATTGTTTGTGTACTTTTGACAAGAAAATAAAAGCGAAATATTCACCAGGTGGTAGGTAACATTATTAGCAACTGCATCATTACATGCTCTTCATTAAACAGTGAACAACAATGATGCTTGCTTAATAAAGTGATGTGCACAATGCAGATCAAACTGTCAACATCTGCCTCTACTCATGCACTTACTGAATAAACATATTTTACTTCAGTGCACAATTTACCATTAGATGTTTATCAATGATGACTAAATTATATTTTTTAGAACTGAAACATTAAGCCACCAAAAGAATGTGTGCGGAACAAAATCACCCGTTGTCATGCTCAGATGTTGTTGTCTATTTAAAAGGATAGTACCAATTAAGCATGTGTTCAGAGTGTCAGTGTAAATAATTGTAAACAGAACAATTTATGCATTTAAACAATAAACATGTAACACATATAAATGCTATATAATAAATGCAATTTCCAGACATTTATGAAAAGCTAAAATGCCAGCAATATGATAAAAAACTGACACAATATAATTTGTAAAATGAACATTATAAAATTGTACCTAGAAGGGTTACTTAGAAGGTTGGAAGGCCCCTTCATAATTAACAGCATACGCTGAGAAATCATTTATATTAAGAAATTTAAGATTAATGGAAATAACTTTTTGTTTTTTATAATGCATTGCATCATTCTAATAATATTTGCGTTTGAAAATAAAAAGTTCTGAATTAGCACTGATAAATATCCAACTAAAATGTTTATACTAGATATTATCCCCACTACAAACCCAAATTAGTCAGGGGGCCCTAAAATTGTTCTGTGCCCAGGGCCCAATATTTGGTGCTACGCCCCTGCTCAAGTCTTTACATTCAAGTCTCAAGTCAAGTCCTAAGTCAAGACAGGCAAGTCCAAATCAAGTCCCAAGTCAAGTCTTAATCAAGGTAGTAGTTATCTTTGCCCAAATTAGTGTCCATGTATTAATTACTATAGTAATTACACCCTTCACATTATTGGCAGATTTAACACAATGTGTGGACTTTTCAGATGGTCCCTTAACACACCTTCCACAGTATCTGCAAGTTTTAGCATGATGTGTGGACAACCCCTTACACACTGTAGGTAAAATTTCCTTCTTCATTTTAAATTAACGATGTGGAGCAATTTTGCCGTGACACTATCTGAACAGCTTAAATATGGGACAAGTCGTGTATTTTACGGGATGGGTGGAAACCCTACAGGATGACACATCCACACCCCTAACTGTGGTCCTCAGTGCATCTTTTAGCTGGTTTCAGCAATGAGACATGCAAAATAATTCATGCCAAATCTGTAGTTTCAGTGCATTGAGCTCTTTGGAACTACGTAGGTTGCCAGCTAGCTAACCCAGCTAACATGATCTCATCTAACCTCTGTCTGTGGGATGTTGCCTCACAAAATTGGACATTGTTGATGAAGCGTCTGTAATTTTTGAGCCACTGGTTTTACATGTTGCAATACTTTTGTTTTCTTCAGTATTGTATTCTTTATATCCATATGAAATTACCTTTGGCATCATTTTGGCTGTGTCATCCTTGAATGTGCAATCTTTGTTCTTACTCTCGTGAAGTTGATTGGTTGGTTTTCTGATAGGTTGAATGTGGAGCATGAAAATGCAGATTTGAAAATCAAATGAGTTGTTTATTGGGGAAATGAATCGTTGATTTGCTGCGCATTTTTAAATGTACAACTCTGATCTTTGGTTTAGACAGTATAAAGTCTTTTTAATTTAGAGGGCTCCATCCCCAAGTAAAGTTGCAAGTCATTGTTGTCAAAGTCTAAGTCGAGACGCAAGTCTTCTTTGATAATGTCGAGTCGCTAGTGATCAAATTTGTGACTCGAGTCCAAGTCAAGTCCAGTTAATTCAACTTGAGTCCACAACCCTGCAAATAAGACTGATGAATTACAGAGAACAATATTCTGTCGCTAGCATTCGAAGGCGGCGATGCCATATGAGGCTAAAAAGCACAGTAAAGTTTACTTATATCACTACAAAGAGCTCTGCACGTTCCTAAAGAAGGCAAGTAATTTTATCAGACGTAACGGAATCGCTTACTATCCTTCATCCGCTCAGATGCCATTTTTCTTACTTCCGATTCACCGGTGTTACTACAGGGAGTAAATTTGTCATCTCTTTCAGAACTTTTTTTTTCAGTGTATCCTGACATCATATGAACTGAAACCAGTAATCTTTTGGCTCTGTTCACACATACCATCGATATGGAAATTTATAGGTTTGTAAAGGGTATAAGGGAAAGGAGGAGGCAAGAACCGGCTTGATCATATAAATTATATTTAATTAAGAATTAAACAAAACACAGAGCAGCTGCCTGCCATTCTCTCTCTCTCGAACTGTCGTCACTGAGCACCTTTATCCCTTGTGCGCCCCCATCAGGCTGATTGTGGACCTGGCATGCGTTGTTCCAGCCCTGCCCTCCTCCTGGTGTTGCCTCAGGCTGGGGAGCCCCCGGTAGGGCCTACACCCCCTCCCCTCCTCTCCGGGGGGATGGGGGGCGTGCCTTGCACCCCGTCTGCCTGTGGGTCATCCCCGCCTTCCTCGACCTCAGAGGAGACAGGAGGGCAAAAACAACAACAAAAACAAAATAGGTGAGGGCCAAAAAGGAGTGACAGAGAGACAGAGAGAGGAGAGAGAGAGGAGAGAGAGAGAGAGAGAGAGAGAGAAAATTTATTTTTCACAAAATAAATATTGAAGTGGTTTATGTTTTTACTCTTTGTTTTGATTATTTGATAACATGTAATAATTCATATTTTTTTATAATGGACTTTCATAGTTTAAATATTAAAAGTCTGACTCTGGGACAAGACTAAAACAGTAAAATCTACCCATTAAAAGCCATTAGAAAGGTGCCACAATTACATGATGAAAGTCTTGTTAAAAGTTTCCAATTCAGTTATATGTGATTATGAAATAATCAACCCCTGGGACATGAATATGTTCAGCGGAAAGTTGGACAGGTGTTCATTTAACAGAGTTAGCAAGAGTTGTGTGTGTCCTCATATTTGCCAGTAATTCTGTTTAGTAAAAAAGTGACGCTATGAAGATGTACATTGAGTCATACCTGATTCTTTACAGGAAAGTTGCCTGTTTTATGCATGTTGGCATAACTGCATATAATTGATTTATAAATTCTAATACACGTGTAAATGACTTATAGTCATTAATGTACCCCTTTGTAAACCCTTAACAAAGAAAGGGAAGAGTAATGTAAAGTGTAACCTATGCATTCAAGTCTCCACTCATGTTTCACCGTTTATAATTTGAACATCGTCCTCTTGCATCAATTACAGTCTTGAGTCTTCTGGAGTATGTCTTTAAATTTAGGCTGTATCATTTTTGCTGAAGTTTTTCTTCAATAATTTGTCTGTATTTGGCTCCATCTATGTTGGATCCTTGATGACATAAAGCTTTCCAGTTCCTCCTACTCAAAAGAAACCCAAGAACATGATGTTGTCCACACCGCGCATGACTGCAGGGATGGAGTTACTTGGGTGTTGGGCTTTATTTGGTTTACTCTAAACAAAAAGTTTCAGGCTACAAAAGCAGTGCTGAAGAGATTGTTGATGTCTGGACAGTTTCTCTTATTTCAGTCAGTGTCATATCTGTGACTTCTCTCACTATAGTAGCTGTTCTTGTCTGGTTGTTCGATTTGATAGAATGGCCTGAATCTTTTAGTGTTTGGGTTGTGACATGTTTTCTCTTGCTGAAGGCTACAGAAGAAACCTGATCCTGAAAGTGCTTTGAGATGCTTGTTTCTACAGGCCCTGATCTCCCTGACACGTGGTCTTTTCTTCTCTTTGCTGCTTTTTGGCCGTGCCTCCAGGATCTAAATCTCTTCCTGAGACACACCTTCATCCCAGGCATGTGCAACACGCGGCAGGCCTGCATAGGCACGTCTCCCCTCATGATGATTTCTGCTGAGGATTCACTGCAGTTAAATGGAGGAATCACTGGCTTTAATGTGATCTATGGATAAACTGTCTGGAAGATAAAGTAACTAAGTAGTATTCTTTGATCATTACACTTTCTTTTTCTTCCAAATATACTTTTTTTCACTCAATAACACAATACAGTCAACGCATAAGTTAATTAAACTGTTTTTTTGTCATATACACCGATCACCCAAATCATTAAAACCACCTGCCTAATATTGTGTAGCTCGTCCTGCCAAAACAGTGCCAACTCGCATCTCAGAATCGCATTCTGGGATAATATTGTTCTCGCCACAATTGGTAATCTGAGTTACTGTAGACTTTGTCAGTTCAATCCAGTCTGACCATTTTCTGTTGACCTCTCTCATCAACAAGACATTTATAGTCATTAATGTACCCCTTTGTAAAAGAAAGGGAAGAGTAATGTAAAGTGTAACCTATGCATTCAAGTCTCCACTCATGTTTCCCCGTTTATAATTTGAACATCGTCCTTTTGCATCAATTACAGTCTTGAGTCTTCTGGAGTCTTTAAATTTAGGCTGTATCATTTTTGCTGAAGTTTTTCCTCAATAATTTGTCTGTATTTGGCTCCATCTATGTTGGATCCTGAATGGCCTGAATCTTTTAGTGTTTGGGTTGTGACATGTTTTTTCCAAGTTGTTATAATGGACTTAAAGGTGCCCAGAGACATTCAAGGATTAAAGCAGTCAGAAATCACTTATTTCGCAGAGTTGTTCATCTGTTCTTAAGACATAACATACAAATAGGTGGGTTTGTTTTAGAAGGAATTTATGAGTTTAAAACTAATGTATCCATATTTGAGTCTGTTTGAGTCTCTTTTGATTCATTTCTCTGTTTCTCTTACAGTACTTCTTATTATATATATATATATATATATATAATCAGACATTACAAAGGTGAGGAGGTCATTTCTTGCCAAGCTGATTTTGATGACCCTCTTGACCCACTAAATGACTCACTCTCAACACACACACACACACACACACACACACACACACACACACACACACACACACACACACACACACAGATAAATAAGCTCTGTTTAGTCAGCCTCTTCACCTCTTCATTCAATGGTTGATTCATCTGTTGGTTGTAATTAATTAATATCTCATTAGTCTGTTCACCTTTGCTCTCATCTGCCCTCATCTTGTCCCTCTGTCCAATGATCTATTGCCCTTCTCCTCTTGAGAACCCCTAACTGCCCACAGACTTGCTTTCATTTCAAAAGAACCATGTGAGTAGTAGTAATAGTTTTTTTCTGCTGAACTAAATTTGACAGGGAGTAAAACTCTCTTCACACAACAGAGCAATAATAATTAGGGCTGCCGATTTAACACGAAAATTCAGTGCGATTAAGTCTATAAAAAATAACGCATTAAACATTAACACAATTAATCATGTCCCTGGACTGTAATAAGGAATATTCCTCTCATATCCACCTTTTTCCTACACACTGGTCAACTACCTGTCGTTTTTAATTATGCTTAATAAATAAATTGCCTTGCCTACGTCCCATGATGCTTAGCGCAAAATGGGGGCATTACTTCCCTTATCAAATAAACACTGTTGTTGTTGTGGTGTACTTCCATTCATCCTTTCATTGCGGTGTAGGGATTTTGAGGAGAGGGTGTAGAGGAGAATCTTTGCCTTGAAGTTCTCCTCCTTGGGTATGTAATAGTTTTTTCAAGTTGTTCCGATCGGATGGTTATGTCCTTTAAAATCTGCACATAAATTCAAACTTTTGTTCGGCACAGTGGTTGATTGAGAGGCGGCGCGCCACTGCCGTCCAGGACGCATCATTCAAGACAGCGTTACAACTCAAATGCGATGTGGTAACATGCATCTGTGTTTTTTTGTGATCCAATCACAAAATGTTTTGCACCCCATTTAAAACTATATTTCAAAATAAGGGTCTAAAAAGGGTTCAAAGTTAGCAAATGCTATAGAACGACTTCTGGCTGAAGTCACATGCACATACGTTTCCCCAGAAAGACCCAGAGGAAAAAAGTGGATAAGTAATTCAAGTATGGAGTACCACCTGTTTTCTCCAGGGGGCAGTAAGCGAAACTCATTGTACAGGCAACACACAGCTCAAACAGCAGAGAACAAACCACTCTTACCAAGAGCAGACAACACAAGATGAGAACACATTCTTGCATACAAACCAGTGCATGTGAGCGAAGCAGAGCGGTGTTATATTCTGCTCAATAACCCGCTCAATTCTTGTGTGCTCTGCTTAACCACTCACAGCCCAAGCGGATGCTCCGCTCAGTACTGCTCATGCTAACCGGTATAAAAATTTTGCTTAAATCCCACTCCAACATGAAATTCTCTGTAGTATACTTGTTTCTGGGCATGTACACTGTCCCGAGCAACTGCTCATTTGACCACATGGGCTGAGGTGCCCATCTGTGTGAAGTATAGGACAACATTTATTAAATGATCAAATGATTAGTAATGTACACATCTGAAATTATGTGATTGTATTGTTGTGTTTTAGTATATAAAATCTCGCTGTTTATTTTGGACTTGTTTACCACAGCTGTTAGATAATCGAGTCTACCAAACTGTTAGCATATGTAAGCATTTCTTTGTTAGCACATATGCTGTTGAACATCTTCAAATAATGCCTTACATTTTTGTTTTCAGTTCTAAATGACCTTTTACATGCTTAAACATGCCTCTAAAAGTGATATAAAGTGTTATTAAATATGCACAGTGGTGCGTCATCTCGCATATGTGCAAATTCCTGCTTTTCAGTTTAAATTGGACCTGAGTGACTCAACCGACCCAGAAAAACACAATCTTTTAAACTTGAACGTTTTTTTGAGTCATTTATGGCAATAATGAAATCATGGACTGATACCAGGAAATACAGTCAGAAGTGAAAAACATAATTGTTCTTCAGTTGTCTCCATGGAATTATTATAATGTAGATTTGATACATTAATAGGTTTCTGATTTAATGCTATTAGACTTTATGTCTGTAAATTAAAATGAGCAATTTCTTATCCTAATTTTGTGTTCAGTTGTACAGGGTGTATTAAGTTATCCAGAAATGAGCAGTGAATGCAGTTATGTTAGTTAATTCTATATGTTTATGCTCACAGTCTCTCCACACTCACTTTCGATATCATCATTCTTAACTTTGATTAATACTTTGCATCTATGTAGGCTATAAGGTTCGCAACTTCACTAAAACAATGTTTGAATTCCCAAAGGCCTTTTGCTTATTTCGCAGGTTCCCAAACTAGAATATCACAAAGCGCAGTCTGGGTTGAGCGAGCGGCCTGAGCGAGTGGAGTTGAATCTTCAAAAAAGCACTCTCCGTTCTGGTAGAATTATCACCACTCCGCTCGGCTGACATGCTCTGGTACAAACACAGCTTGATGGAAAGCAAACCTTAAGGCAGGGATCTCAGGATGTGTTTTTCTAAGTTTCAAACTTTGGATAAATTGACACAGCGACCTGAAAACGGTATGTTTACGAGGCCTGGGTAGCTCAGCGAGTACTGACGCTGACTAGCACCCCTGGAGTCACTAGATCGATTGACTCCAGTCAGGTCTCCTAAGCAACCAAATTGGCCCGGTTGCTAGGGAGGGTAGAGTCACATGGGTTAACCTCCTTGTGGTGGTGATTAGTGGTTCTCGCTCTCAATGGGGAAAGTGGTAAGTTGTGTGTGGATCGTGGAGAGTAGCATGAGTCTCCACATGCTGCGAGTCTCTGCAGTGTCATGCACAACGAGTCACGTGAGAAGATGCGCGGATTGACCGTCTCCGATGCGGAGGCAACTGAGACTTGTCCTCCGCCACCCGGACTGAGGTGAGTAACCACACCACCACCAGGACATACAAAGTAGTGGGAATTGGGCATTCGAAATTGTAAGAAAAGGGGATAAAAATTTGTTATTTTTTAAATGGTATGTTTATGACGCAGCCGAGAAGCAAGTGTGCATTGATGTGTCTTTAGACAAGCCCTTATAACATATCTTGGACTGATTGACAAATTCACTTGAAAAATGTATTACCGTGAACTGTAGGTCAATGATAGACTCATGATCAATAAAATGGAAATAAACAATATATTGCATTCTAAAGACACCTTTGAATTGTTTTGCCAAAATAATGTAATACATTTTATTTATCTAATTTTTTTTTTTTTAAATATATAGATTTTTATTTAGAATTAATTTAATATAAATATTTATAAGGATTTAATCATTATATATTTAATTATTGTTATTTGAGGGGCTTCCTCAGCAAATATTTAAGTATGCAATTAATTGCAATTAATTCGATTTATTCATATGCATACAATGTACAAGTGCAAGAGGCTATATGTCATGAACTCCAATTCCACAATCCACCCCCACTTCTTCCAGTTTCCACACTCATTCCCAATCACCCGAATATTAGTTTCACCTGCATTGTTTTTTGTTCTCTATTTATACACTGCCCGTGCACTTTAGTTTTGTTGGTTATTGCATGTTACTCACACTGCTTAGCTAACTCCAGTATTTCGCTTAGTCTTCCTGTTGATTTGTTCTTGTGATTTGTTCTTGTGCTTTGTTCTGTATATTTACCTCCTGGCTTTGACTTTGCTCACGTCTCGACTACGCTCCTTTGGATTTGCCCTCTGTACCAATTCTTTGATTAAACCTGTTTTCTGCAACTGAATCCATCTCGTCTAGTTTCATCGCACTATAAAGATGAAGTAAAAACAATTAACACAAAAATTAAATGTGTTGGATATGTTTTAAAATTGTAGAATTGTAGAAAATTGTAGAATTGTATTATAGAACATTCCTTCCATATATTATCGAACTAGTTCGTTGTAAAACTAGAATGACAATTCAATGTCGTAATTCGAGACATGAATCAGAAGTTATTCAGGCCTGATTTCATTACTTGGCAATATATGAACTGAAGACGCAATCAAACATAAACTCACTGAGCGCTTTATTTGGAACACCTGTACATCTACTTATTCATGCAATTATCTAGTCAGCCAATCGTGAGAGAGCAGTGCAGTGCATAAAATAATGCAGATACCGGTCAGGAACTTCAGGAATATTCACATCAACCATCAGAATGGGGAAACATTTATTGCAGTGATTTGGACCATGGCATGTTGGTGCCAGACGGGCTGGTTTCAGTATTTCTGTAACTGCTGATCTCCTGGGATTTTCACACACAACAGTTTCTAGAATTTACTCAGAATGGTGAGAAGAATGCACAACATATTTAACCTTGAGGCAGATGAGCTACAACAGCAGAAAACCATTTTGGGCACATTTTTAGGACCATGTGTTCCTAATAAAGTGCTCCGTGAGTGTATTTCTACAGCATTTTCTACAGTATTTCTCTACTACCACTCCATTATCGTAATTCTTTATGATATATCCTTTAAAAAGGCATCATGTTGTGACTTAATATCATCTTGTTGTGACAAAGACTTTCAATCGGTTAAACATTTTAATCAGATTAATTTCATGATGTGGAGACGAACTCTCAGAATTAATTGCATATACAGTGGCAAGAAAATGTATGTGAACCCTTTGAAATTATCTGCATTTATGTATAAATGATCTACATTACAATAACGAACACAATCTGATTTAACTAATAACACACAAATTATTGTACTGTTCTTGTATATGTTGAATACATCATTCAAACATTCACAATGTTGGTTGTAAGTATGTGAACCCCTAGGTTAATGACATCAACAAAAGCTGATTCAAGTTAGCAGTGGACAAACCTGGCGTCCAGTTAATGAAACAACATTAGAGGTGTGGGTTAGAGCTACTTTAGAATAGAGATGATATAGTACTGTGGCTACTCTCACTAAAAGTGGCCATACAACCAAGATGACTCAAAGCGCAAACCGCAGAATGCTCAATGAGGTCAAAAGAACCCTAGACTGCTGAAGACTTTAAGTAACCATTGGAATAACATCTCTGTTCATGAGTCTACTTTATGAAAAACATTAAACAGGCACACTTCGAAGGAAGCCATTGCTTTCCAACAAAGGCATTGCTGCGCACCTGAACTTTGCCAAAGACCACTTTGACACTCCACAATACTAAATGTTTTATGGACTGATGAAACTAAGGTTGAATTGTTTGGGAAGAACAATTGAGGGATTAATTTGGGGCATTCCCAAGTTTATGGAGATATCCTACAGGATTATGCCAAAGTGGCTGTGCACCAGCTGATGCTCAGTAGAAGTTGGGTGATTCAGCAGGACAATGACTCTAAACATTGAAGTAGATCCACTACAGAATGGCTAAAAAAAAGAAAATCCACCTTTTGGCCCAGTCAGAGTCCAGACCCTAACCCAATCGAGATGCTGTGGAATGACCTCAAGAGTGCCGTTCACACCAGACATTCTAAGATTATGACTGAGCTGATGCAGTTCTGAAAGGAAGAATGGTCCAAAATTCCTTCTGAACATTGTGCAGGTCTAATCTACATCTACTGGAAATGCTTGGTTGAGTTTATTGCTGCCAAAGGACGATTAATCAGTTATTAAATCCAAGGGTTCTCTTTTTCCACAGCACTGTGAATGTTTAATGTGTTCAATAAAGACATGAAAGATTATAATTTTTTGTGTGCTGTTAGCTTAAGCACATTGTGTTTGTCTACACTTGTGACTTCGATGAAGTCTAGATCAGTGTTTCTCAACTGGTGTGTCGCGACCCAAAATTGGGTCGCAGGTCTATTTGGACTGGGTCGTGGACAGCAGGGAAAAAACAATGACATGGTTCTCCCATTGAAGATATTTCAGCAGCCGTCCAAGTGATAGTCTATTTAGGAATGCCGAGGCAGATTTAATGATAATCTCGCAATCAGCTAAAGGCTTCTCATCTGCACTTTCTCACGAGTATAACGGAATCAACTTGCGATCATTATAGCTCTTCTCTCTGGTGCGTGTGTGCGTGCAACAACTGGGCTTCCCTCAATATTGCAGAGTGCAGACCTTAAAACTGACCAATTTCAATTCTAGTGAGACTTTTCTAGTTTAAAGCATTACGGAGGAAGTCAAGTCAAACCTCTCAAACAGTAGCAGCTCTGACATGCCAAATAGCACTGAGGAGGAAAAGAGCAACACTGTGCTATTGCGCTAATTTATTAGCTAATTTATCATCACCTTTACAAAACTGTTTCACGATTTTACATGAGTGAATGTAACTGTTATATTTTGACAAAATGTTATAGTTTCATATGAAATAATCTAAATGTAGAATCTATTAGACCTCATTTTATATCAACAGTGGCAGTTGTAGTTAAAGTTTGTAGATGTGTTTCAGCTAGTATTTATTTCATGAATATATATTCATAAATACTATAATTTGGTATTATTATTATTACTATATTTAAGACTAGCAACACTGACCTAAACATGGTAATGAGGAGCCTTTCCTCCTGTGTAATATGTATGTTCTGTTGGAATTATGTTTGAAATTAGGTAACAAACAGGATAATAGTGGGCTCATATAATTAAATATGCTCTTCAATTTTTAAAAGGGGGGAGAGAAAACCTTCGGTCGCTTTTTTTGTTGACATCAACAACAAAAATAATGTCACTTGATGCATGTCCTTGTACTGGAAAACCATGAACAAAACTATGCAACATAAAAGAAAATGTGACCCAGGATACATTAAATACAGGTTCCCCGTCTGTCGCTCACTTCGACGTCATGTCGAAGAAGCGACACTAGGGTCTCTCTTGAGCGCCGAAAGATACCTCTGATCTATGAAAAAAGGCCAATGAGAGTTGGCGAACAGTATTTGCATACTCCGCCTCCGGATACGGATATAAAGGCGAGAGAAATACGCTCGTTCATTCAGTAATTTTCTTCGGAGCCGATGGTCGTGTGAATGCTGTCTGCTGTGCTACACACAACTTACCCTGCTTCTGATCCTCTGACGCGCTGCTGCTGTTGGATTTACGGCGCACCTTCAGCGGCTTTTCTCTTCTCTGCCAGCGTGCAGTTTGCCCCTGAGCGCTTCGACAGCGCAGTGTTTAAAAGAGTTTATTAAGAGCAATTTTCTCATAAAGAGTTTATTTCTCTAAAAGAGCAATACACAGTGGTGTTGAACGGCCTTTTCAGGGCGCGTCTTTGCCATTCAAACCCTGTGTAGTTCCTGGATGCGGTAGAGTGCTCTCCGCTTCTGACGGCCACAGGTGCTGTCTCGTGTGTCTGGGCGCCGATCACACCGAGGCAGCGTTTGTGGACGGTTCATGTTCTGATTGCGAGAATATGACCGTGGAACAGAAAGCACGCCACTCCTGCCGCCCCCCGTATCGCTCCTTCTTCCCACGGGATTGAGGACGATGCGGTTGGCGCTGGAGGCGATTTGGGGAGGGCAGCGGGTGCAGCTCCGCTGGGTACGCCCCCTCGGACCACCCGCCCCCCGACACGCTCGCTGAACTCCGTCCAGTCTCGAGGTAACGGCGACTCGCCTCCGGGCCGGTTTGCCTATCCTCTAGAGCTCGAAGCTGATGAGCTCGCCGCTCCATCGGAGAGCGCGGTGTCTGACGCTGACTCCTCCCCTGGGCTGCCGCCTTCGGGCCAGCACGCCCAGGTTGAGGCGGATGCGCAGATGTCCGACATGCTTGCCCGGGCCGCCGTCGGGGTGGGGTTGGACTGGAAACCTCCACCCTCCCCACACCCATCACGGTTGGACGACTGGTTCCTAGGGTCTGGGCGCCGCTCACAGCCACAGCCCCCCCGGTCCCGTTTTTCCCGGAGGTGCATGACGAGCTGACGTCGTCATGGAGAGCCCCGCTCTCCGTCCGTCAAAAGCCCTGCTCGTCCGCTCTCGCTACCCTCGACAGCGGAGAGGCCCACGGGTACACGGCGATTCCCCAGGTGGATAGGGCGGTTGCGCTCCATCTCTGTCCCGGTGACCCTACCACCTGGCGCGGGCGCCCTGTACCCCCTTCCAAGGCCTGTAGGACTGCATCCTCGTTCAACCACAAAGCCTACAGCGCCGCGGGACAGGCCGCCTCCGCCTTGCACGCCATGGCCCTCCTGCAAGTCCACCAGGCCAAGGCGCTCAGAGATCTGCACGAGGGTAGCCCTGACCCCGATGTGCTGCAGGAACTGCGCTCAGCGACCGACCTCGCCCTCAGAGCCACGAAGGTCACCGCGCAGGCACTCGGACAGGCGATGGGCACCCTTGTGGTTCAGGAACGTCATCTTTGGCTCAACCTGGTCGAGATGCGCGAGGCCGACAAAGTTCGCTTCCTCGACGCCCCTGTCTCCCAGCTTGGCCTCTTCGGCGACACCGTCGAGGACTTCGCCCATCAGTTCTCCGCGGTGAAGAAGCAGACGGAGGCCATCTCACATATCCTGCCTCGCCGCAAACCTGCCACCAAGGCCACTGCCCCGTCTGCTCACCGAGGGCGTCCCCCTGCGGCTAAGAAACCTGCTCCACCTCAACCCGGGCCCAGCTCTCAGCCCCTGCGTCGAGCACACCGCAGGAAGCAGACGCCCCCCGTCTCCCGGACTCCCTCGAGGACCCGTAAGGCTCCCAGGCGGTCCTGAGACGAACGACCCAGTGACACAGACGTTAGCTCCGGAGGTGGTAAGACCGCTCCGTCCCCCGGTGGAGGGCCGGGAGGAGAATCTTTTGTTGTTAAACAATTTAATTTGCCGCCCCCCCTTAGATGGGGGTGCGGTACCCACATTCTCAATAAAAGAGCTATTTCCTATGTCTCTGGATCACCTGGCCCGCAAACGCCGTTCTCACGGCGCTCTGCCCACAGATCTCAACAGTCCGGGCCCCCTGGACACGGACCACCCGTCTTCAGCCCCACGACTGTTCCCCGGCCGGCCGGTTCCGACGAGTCCAGAGGATGCCTACCCAGGACCTCCTCCTCAGTCACTAACCCGCCCCCTGCTGGGCGTGCGGAGCAAGGTAAATGCTTTGAGTCTTTTCTCAGCACCTCAGCCGCGGGTCACCCTGTCGCCGCTCAACGCTGCCCTACCTGCTCCGCCCCGCTGCAAAGCCCCGCCGGGCACGTCAAAATTAATCGTCCCCTTGGTACCCCTAGCGCAGAGGTTGGACGCGTGGCTTTCACTTCCCTACCCGTCTCGCTGGCTGGCCCGGACCATCCGACTCGGTTACGCAATTCAGTTTGCCAGGCCCCCGCCCCCCTTCATGGGCGTCCGCTTCTAAGCAGTACACGGCGAACACGCCCAGTCCCTGCGCACGGAAATCGCGACTCTTCTGGCCAAAGACGCGATAGAGCCTGTCCCTCCAACCGAGATGAAGGAGGGTTTCTACAGCCCGTACTTCATCGTGCCCAAGAAAGGCGGCGGCTTACGACCAATCTTGGATCTGCGAGTTCTCAACCAAGCGTTGCACAAACTCCCGTTCAAAATCCTCACGCAGAAGTACATTCTAACCTGCGTCCGGCATCTAGATTGGTTCGCAGCGGTAGACCTGAAGGACGCGTACTTTCACGTCTCCATACTGCCTCGACACCGCCCCTTCCTTTGGTTTGCGTTCGATGGTCAGGCGTATCAGTACAAAGTCCTCCCCTTCGGCCTGTCTCTGTCCCCTCGCGTCTTCACGAAAGTCGCAGAGGCAGCTCTTGCCCCGCTCCGAGTAGCCGGCATCCGCATACTCAACTACCTCGACGACTGGCTCATTCTGGCCCACTCGCGAGAATCACTATGCGCTCACAGAGACCAGGTGCTCAGGCACCTCAGCCGCTTGGGGCTTCAGGTCAACTGGGAAAAGAGCAAGCTCACTCCAGTTCAGAGCATCTCTTTTCTCGGGATGGAGTTAGACTCGGTCTCAATGACGGCGCGTCTCACCAACGAGCACACCCAGTCTGTGTTGAACTGCCTCGCCACCTTCAGGCCGGGCACAGCGGTCCCCTTTAAACTTTTCCAGAGGCTCCTGGGGCATATGGCATCCTCCACGGCGGTCGCGCCGCTGTGGTTGATGCATATGAGACCGCTCCAACACTGGCTTCAGACCCGAGTCCCGAGACGAGCATGGCGCCACGGCACGCACCGGGTAACGATCACCCCCGTCTGCCGCAAAGCATTCAACCCCTGGACAGACCTCTGTTTCTTATGGGCTGGAGTACCCCTACAGCAGGTGTCCAGACCAAGCGTGCCGCACAAGCCCTCAAAAGTGAAGCCAAAACGTCTCGATCGCCCCCCAGAGGCCGGTCCTAGTATAGGTCATAAACCCCGCCTCCCCATGTTATTCAACGGGACGTGAGACCAACTAAACAATTAAATTACACTTCACATATCTTTTTTCCAAAGACAGTTTCTGTCATTTACTGTAGTTTTTATCACGCTGATGTAATTTCAAGTGTTTGTTTTTAAAATAAGTTTGTTTTTAGTTAGTTATTTGATGCTATAAAAACGGTGCTGTTACGTCATGATTGACAGCTGTGATTGACAGGTTCTCTGAGCGAAGTAGTCACTGAAGCACCAACGGACTTTTTTTCGGGATATTCGGAGGATTGAGGAGATTGGAGCTTTAAATTACATATCTAAATTTCTATAATTAATTATTTCACACCGACATAATGGGTTGTTCTGCAGTAGAATGTGCTAACCGATCTGGCAGGGGCGTGTGCTTGCGATTGATTCTGCGAGAGTGAGGGCGGGGCCTTGTTTTCGCGGCTTTACTTCCTGCTCACTACTGCGCATGACTGGTCCCGAAAACGCAAGTGCGCAGACTCAAGTTCCAAGATGTCAGCGCCATATCGGGACACTGGCGGCTTCAGTTCTCTCCGATGGAAAAGAGCGAAGGGGCGTCGTCCATCTTTTTTTACAGTCTATGGTCCAGACGCGTCCTGGTCACGACCGACGCCTCCAGATCGGGTTGGGGCGCCATTTGCAACGGGCACGCAGCCTCAGGCTGTTGGAAAAGGGCCCAGCTGCGTTGGCACATCAACTGCCTCGAGTTGTTGACCGTCCTTCTAGCCCTGCGGCAGTTTCTCCCGTTAATTCGGGACGAACATGTCCTGGTCAGGTCGGACAGCACCACTGCGGTCGCATACATAAATCGCCAAGGCAGCGTATGCTCCCGCCACATGTCGCAACTCGCCCGTTGTCTCCTCCTTTGGAGCCAGCACCGAGGTCGCTGCGTGCCACTCACATCCCCGGCAACCTCAATGTGATGGCGGACGCGCTGTCACGACAACGCTTGCCTGGAGGAGAGTGGAGGCTTCACCCCCACTCGGTTCAGCTGATTTGGGAACGGTTCGGCAAGGCCCAGGTAGACCTGTTTGCCTCCCGATTGACCTCCCCCTGCCCGCTCTGGTACGCCCGCTCAGAGGCTCCCCTAGGGGCAGATGCACTGGCACACAGCTGGCCGGTGGGGCTGCGCAAGTATGCATTCCCCCCAGTGAGCCTTCTTGCACAGGTGCTGTGCAAGGTCAGGGAGGACGAGGTGCAAGTCACTCTCGTGGCTCCTTACTGGCCCACCCGGGCCTGGTTTTCGGGCCTCATACTCCTCGCGACAGCCCCTCCCTGGCGAATTCCCCTGAGGAAGGACCTTCTTTCTCAGGGACGGGGCACGCTCTGGCATCCACACCCAGACCTCTGGAACCTCCACGTCTGGCCCCTGGATGGGACGCGGAAGATCTAGCTGGGCTACCACCCACGGTCGTAGCCATGATCAACCAAGCCAGAGCCCCTTCTACCAGGCAACTCTATGCCCTGAAATGGCGTCTGTTCGTGAATTGGTGTTCTTCCCGGGCAGAAGACCCACAGAGGTGCGCAGTTAGGTCTGTGCTCCTGTTCCTACAGGAGAGGTTGGAGGGGAGGCTGTCCCCGTCCACCTTGAAGGTGTATGTTGCCGCTATCGCAGCTCACCATGACCCAGTAGACGGAAAGTCCCTGGGTAAGCACGACTTAATCGTCAGGTTCCTAAGAGGTGCCCGGAGGTTAATTCCCTCCCGGCCAAACCTGTTCCCCTCCTGGGATCTCTCGGTGGTCCTCGCCGGTCTTCAGAGATCCCCTTTCGAGCTGCTAGGATCAGCTGGACTCAGGGCTCTCTCTTTAAAGACGGCCCTGCTGATCGCGCTCGCCTCCATCAAGAGGGTCGGGGACCTGCAAGCATTCTCTACCAACGACACTTGCCTGGAGTTCGGTCCGGCAGACACTCATGTGATCCTAAGACCTCGACCGGGCTATGTGCCCAAGGTTCCTACCACGCCCTTCAGAGATCAGGTAGTGAACCTACAAGCGCTGCCCCGGGAGGAGGCAGACCCAGCCCTCTCACAGCCCTGCTGTGTCCGGTACGTGCCTTGCGTGCCTACCTGGAATGCACCCAGAGCTTTAGGCGCTCTGAGCAGCTCTTTGTCTGCTTTGGAGGACAGCAGAAAGGGAACGCTGTCTCCAAACAGAGGCTGTCTCACTGGGTGGTGGAGGCCATTCAGTTGGCCTATCACACCCAGGCCGTGCCACCCCCTTTGCGGGTTCGAGCCCACTCTACCAGGAGTGTGGCATCCTCATGGGCACTGGCTAGAGGCACCTCGCTAGCAGACATCTGTAGAGCTGCGGGCTGGGCAACACCTAACACCTTTACGAGGTTTTACAATCTCAGGGTTGAGTCAGTCTCATCCCGTGTTCTCTCAGGTCCGAGCCCGTAGAACTCGGTACACGCCGACGATCTGACCGGGTGAATCGCTTGTTTCCAGCACCGTTTCCCTCTCCGAGGCAAAACAGTCGCTTCTTTCCCAGAGGGCTTAGGTCCCTGGTTGATTCCTCCCTAGCCCTCTCGGGCCCGCAACAGTTCAGCGGAGGAACTTGCCGGCCCAGTCCACTACGGGTACCTCCGGCTACCCCTACTGGAATAGGTGCTCCACAGATCAGGCCTCCTACGGGACTCCTCCTGTGTGTATTTCCGCGGTACGGTCACCTTGCGAGCTGACCCGCGTCTCCCTTAGGCAGCCCTTCGCTGCCCTCCAGTCGCCGTGTTGTAGCAATTCCCCCCTCCTCGAGGTTGGATCTACCACCGCGCCATTTCCTCCCACATGCCCAAAGTGGCCATGTGATGTATTTTGCCACCTTTACCTCCCCTGCTGGGCGGGTGTGGCCTCCGCAGGGTCTTTTCCCCCTGAAAGAATAGGAATTCGGGTAAGACCCCCTTCCCTCGGTGCGGTAAGGGCCCCGCCTGCTCTTGCTCTATGCCGAGAAAACATAGAGAGAAAAGAGGCCCAGCCAGGCTTGGCCCGTTCCCTAGTTGGGAGCGTCATCTTGTTCCCCCCTAGGGTGACCAAAAGGATTCTGACGACTCTTTCGGGGCATTGGGGAAGAGTACGTGCAGTCTGAACACAGTTGGTCGCTGTGCACATAGAAATACCTGCCCGCTTCTGTGTAAGCAGTACACGTACACGGCTCAGCGCATGGCGAGTTTTGAAGTGGACCCGGTACACTCCCGGCTCCTCAGAAAAATCCTGAATGAACGAGCGTATTTCTCTCGCCTTTATATCCGTATCCGGAGGCGGAGTATGCAAATACTGTTCGCCAACTCTCATTGGCCTTTTTTCATAGATCAGAGGTATCTTTCGGCGCTCAAGAGAGACCCCTAGTGTCGCTTCTTCGACACGACGTCTCGTTCCCTCCATCAGGGAACGGAGGTTACATACGTAACCTAGACGTTACGTTTTTACTATGGTGGGTCACCACTTGATTTTCATTTGTAAAATCTGTCCTGAAGCAAAACCTGTTGAGAACCACTGGTCTAGATCACATTTTGTGACCAATTAACACAGAAAGCCAGATATTTCCAAAGGGTTCACAATCTTTTTTCTTAATACTTAAAATAATTTTATATTTAACACAATAATAAAAATAATTCAGATACATAACTTCATATGCATATATTGTGAAAGCAGACAAATAGAGCATTTAGAGTATTATAAGTCAAAATATAATATGTTTATTTCCATATCATTTACCATAAACATATTATTGGCATGTTTCCATCTGTGCTATTTAAAATTTTTGGTCTATGTACTCATGCGTCAGATGGATGCGTTGGACCATCTTACTTTGGTTGTGTCACATATCACTGCTTTTCAGCATCTCTGGCCATAAGCGCTGCGTTTTTAGGATTCTGTATCAAGTTAAACGTAGTTTAAAACATCGAAAATGAGTGTCGAGATCCCTGCATTCTGTTGTGCTCGGTCCAGCAATCTTTGAGTGCAAAGTGTGGAAGGCTGCCTGCTCATTGGTTTGATGGTTACATCTACAACATCACCTCTATAACATCAGCCTGTTGCAGGACAATATTACTGCACAATTGCACGTTACCTTGCACAGTGACATACTGCCAGTCAAACTGTTGCTGCTACCCCCCCTACATATTTCATGTTCATATGCATACTTTGTACATTCAACAACGTGGGTGGGATTACAGGCTGATCATCATAGTTGCGCCGCCTCTACTGACGTGACATCATCATAAACACGACACAAACAGGCTAATCACTAGCTGTTATCTACTAGCTCATTGTTCTGCATAAAGCAGATGTTGCATGGTGATTTTACACAAGTGTAACAGTTAAATTGGTCTGGTTCTTTTAGAAGCAAGCTTCCAGTAGCTGGTCAACTAAATAAAGTGAAGCTTTCAAGCAGAGTATAGAGTTAACGTAACAAAACATACCATCCTCCATCGTGGATCAACACCAGTCCAGGACACTCTCCCTCCCATTGCTCGCCGGTTTAGATAGAGTCCATTTGGTCGAACCACTTTTCCTTGATGGTTCTGTAGTCACTTTTAAAAAAAATTTTTACTTTCCCTACACTGTTGGTAGGTCCGGTGTTAGCCGTGTGCGGCTGAGACACTTCCTAAGAGACTTTTTAGTTTTGCATCGTCTCTTTCTTCGCTAACGAGTGGACCGTCTGCACCTCATTTATTGACAATGGTGTGGTTTTGCGCACAGCAATTTATTTTTTCACAATTTGAAAGTTGTGTGAACAAATCATACTGTTATCGCTGTTGCGAACTTTAAAACTAGCGGGTTGATGTCGCGTGTCGGAAATCCAGTGACGCTGGAAGTGGCGAATCAGTGGTCTGCAGGATTTTGACGTCACATTTAGTATCGGCTCGGCTCTCTTGGAATCTCGACCGAGGTGGTACTAAAAAAGTATCAGGTATCAGGTACCATCCACAGTGGAAAACCCCAAAAAAGTGAGCCGAGTTGAGTCGAGTTGTGCCATGCTGTGGAAAAGCCCCATATGTGACCAGTAAATCTTGAAACTTGATGAAGAGTGTTGCCTGTACAGTTGGGGTTGCGTTGACTGTCCCCTACTGCATCAAGGTGGTACATTAAACTTGAACTGCTCCTAATTATGGAATTTTCTTTATGGATCAGGGGCATGATTAATTTCATAATAATTAATTGCACTAAATGAACTTGTTAAATCAACAGCCCTAGACATGTTGTGTGCTTAATAAAGCACCATAAATATATGCAGCACTTACCAATAAATACGTCTTCCTGGTTTAAATGCATTTTCAAAACCCTATATAATGGCCAAACATGAGGTCTGGTCGTCTGGGGTTCTCACACACCGAAGAATATCCCTCTCTTATTGGCTGTGTGCTGTTGTGTTAAGCAGAAGAATTAGAGATGACACACAGATAAACCTCAGCAGATGAATCCTGGCTCGAGCAACACAGGAAGTCCAGAGCTGTGAGCTCACTGCATGAATGCCACATGTCAAAGTAATTAGGTGCATGGCTAGAAATGTTATGCCAGTAAGTAAATAACAGCCAAATGTTTTTAATGTATTATCATGAACAACACATACCATAACACAACAGTTACTGTTTTGATGGTTTTCATTTAAACACCATTAAGTTGGTTTATGATACCTTGTACTGCCCAACTATACAGTGTTGTGAAAGTTTTTAGATCAAAAGTTTGGCTTCTACATAAATAACTAAGTCTTAGGTCAGCAGTGAAGTATTAGCAATGCTGAAAGTCATTCTTGTGGATTTGTTTACATGTGATGTCATGGACTCATTCTTAACAAACCTTTCCTGCTCCTTCTGCAGTTCATGTTTTCCTTAAAAGTAAATCCATATTGTCTTTTTGTTGGCAGATGGAGGAGGGATATGAACTTGACCTCACCTATGTGACGGAGCGCATCATTGCTGTGTCCTTCCCTCAGGACTGCTTTGAAGAGACATACCTGCGCAACCTGCGAGATGTCACACGCATGCTCAAGTCCAAACATGCAGACAAATATTTGGTGAGGGGCCATCACACATAACACATGCTATGGAGAAATCTGAAGTACCTTACGAAACAAAACAAGCTTCTGCTTTGTTTGTGTAGATTACTCTGTCTAATTTTATATGAATTTGTTGAAAGGATGACCAGTTTTATTGCTTGAATAATTAAGTTCAGATTGTGCACACCAATCCATCACTCAGTCACGTTAAGTTGCGTGGTATCATACAGGACATCTAGTATTTATTGAAATGTAGGAAATCTATTTCACCACATTCTGCAATCCCATGTGTTCCTTGTCCTATTGATCATCATTCACATTGCGAGACTGACAGCTGCTCTACAAATGTCTTGATGTTGCTTGCCATAATATAATAAGGAAATTAAAAAAAGGAAACGGAAGGGGGCCTGGGTAGCTCAAGGGTATTAACGCTAACTACCACACCTGGAGACGTGAGTTCGAATCCAGGGTGTGCAGAGTGACTCTAGCCAGGTCTTCAAATAAACCAAATTGTCAAGGTGCTAGGGAGGGTAAAGTCACATGGGGTAACCTCCTCATGGTCCATATAATGTGGTTCTCGGTGGGTGAGTTGAGCATGGATGCCGTGGAGGACACACCACCATGAGGACTTAGAGCACATTGGGAATTGGGCATTCCAAATTAGGGAGAAAAGGGGGAAGGAAAAGGAGCAATAAAATGTTTAATTTGGCATACCAATCCTTGCAGCAACATTACAAAATATTCCAGAAAATGTATCAAATCTATGAGCCACACCGTAACTGTCGGAGCCTCCTGTATGGGAGGAAATGTATGTTCTGAAATTGTTTCGCATTCCCTCACAAAAAGTTTTGACTTTCCTTGCAATAGGTTTTGTGTTACTTCGCAATACCTTTATTTATCCATTATGAAAATTAACCATGGGTTTTTACTATTGTAATATTGTTGTAACCACGACTATAGTAAACATGTTTTCTGACCATTGTTTATTTACAGGGTTAACCATGAACTATGAGCATTTGTACTGAAACAATAATCACAAAATGTACTATAGTTCTACTACAGTAATCCTATTTGGTAACACTTTATTTTAGGGATCAGAAATTAGGCAGTAATTCATGACTAATAATTACACCTTCAATTGAATAGTTATTGACTTGTTTGGCATTATAAAGCATTTACTGAGCCTTTATTGGCTGATTTCATAAGCTTAACTTTTAGCCCCTTTCATTTGCTTTTGTCATAACAATTAATTGATTAGCTAATAAAAGAAATACAAATGAAAAAAATTATGTCAGTAGCTATTATGATGCAACTTACATCCTTTATTGGTTCTCAGTACTCTGTATGAATGTGCACAACACATTCTCACACCCTACTCGTCACATATTGACGATTTTGACAGGACCCTTGGCGTCACATTTTAACGCCCTGGGTATACCTTTGGCGTCATTTTTCGACACGTTGGGTAGTCTTAACCAAAACCGCATTCAAAGGTGAGTTTAACAACGCTCCACGGCGTGTGCAAGTAAGCAGTTTAAGCGTTTTCTTAGGTACTGGTAACTAGAGCATGCTGGATAACGTATTTTTATCGGAGGTTTGTTGATGTTAATAAATATATATAATATGCTACGACTGTGTTGAATTAATCAAAGTTTTTTATATTTTTATTTTTATAATTTTGTTCAATTAATCAAAGTTTTTTATATGTTTATTTTTTAAAATCCTCTATAGAAATCTATCGGACTACCCAACGCGTCGAAAAATGACGCCAAAGGTATACCCAGGGCGTTAAAATGTGACGCCAAGGGTCCTGTCAAAATCGTCAATATGTGACGAGTAGGGTGTGAGAATGTGCAGGCTTATACATATTAAATGCATGTAGAATGCATATAATATTTCAACAAAGCAGGGAAGGTTAAGGTTAGGTTTAGGTTTAGGTGCCTGTGGGACTTTAAATAACCACAATAAACATGTTGCACTGATGCCCCTATACTGTATGATCATATTTAATTAGGGGTGCAATTAGCATCTAACGCTATTTGCACTTAGGGCAAAGAAGATGCTTTTTGTTGCTTTTTACACAAAGCAACAAAAGTCTCTGTCTTCTATATTTATTTTATACTTATAAGCTGCACATTCACACAGTATAACAAGAACCTATAAATGATGTATTTTGCAACTTACAAGCTATTCGTATATTTTGTTTTTACTGAACAACGTAATTGTTAGGGAAAAAGAAATGTGAAGAAGCTATTATGCAAGGGTAAGTAATCAGCAAACAAAGGCTTAATAAATAACTTATAATTCTAAACAAATCCGTAACTAGTCCCTTACAAGTCCAATTATTAATCATTAATTGCGGTCTAATTTCTGATCCCTAAAATAAAGTGTTACCCTATGATATTTTTGATAAAGCCATTGTAATAATACTATGGTAATATAAAGGTTGCTCTTCATTTTACATTGCGTGAACTGTCAGTATACTTACAGTGAGTGTACTTACCCAAGAAAGTACTGAGTAATATTAGGTAACTACATGTACATTAAATGGGTTAAGGAGGGTTAGGGTTAGTACCTACTAATAACTAAGGTTGTTGTAATTATATAGTACCAAATGTAGAACAGTACTGAATAATAAAGTGCTACCAATATAAACCATAGCCTTATCATTCTGCCAAATTTTTACATAGTAACACCATGGTTAATTTGTGGTACATGCACCATGGTATTTATAACCATGATTGTTGCCACATAAATGGTTACATAAGGTTCACTAATGTGAGACCATGATTAATTTCCATAAGCACATGCTTGTTTGTTTTTAAAAAAACATGACCATGGTGTTATTATAGTAAAACTGTAGTAACCACGTTTTTTTTTGTTTGTTTGTTTTTGCAGAATGATTATGAATTTTATTGATTTATTTATTACCATATTTTTGGTTTTCCTGTACTATTACTATGGTTTTCCTACAAATATAATCACAAAACTTTGGTAACTGTGGTAAAGTCATATTCTATTTTGTTGTTACTATGGTTTTACAACAACTAGCATATTTCAACTATGGTTACTATTGTGAAACCATGGGTTATTTTCATAATGGCCACTCTCTTACATCTCCCAATAAAGGAATTGCGAGGCAACGCAAGACTATTGGGAAGGAACGTGAAATTATTTCAGAAAATGAGTTCCCTACCTGTCCTCTAAGGGGCTCTATAGAATTGATTATCTTCTACTTTTCAAAATCATTGAAGATGACAATTTCCCAGAACGTTATGGGATACTGGTCTACAGTTTGTCTTTTGAATGTTCATCTGACGCTATTAAACTGTAGTCCATTGAAATCTTTAACATTTTATCAAAGCGAGTTTTGAACGTACTCTTCTCTTTCCAGGTGATCAACCTGTCAGAGAGAAAGCAGGAGCTTACCAAGATGAATCCTAAGGTACTTAGTTCACTTAGTTCCTGTACAGCATCATGTGGATGTATGTTAGTCAGCACACACATAATAGTACTGCAACTTCCCATGTCTAAAGCATGCTGTAAAAATTGATGCCACACATGTATTTAAGTGTTAAAAGCATTTTGTGTGTTTGTGTGTTCAGACTCTTGACACAGGATGGCCGGATTTCCATGCGCCCCCTCTGGATAAAATCTGTACTATCTGTAAAGCCATAGAGAACTGGCTCATTGCAGATCCACTGCATGTGGTGGTCATTCATTGCAGAGTGAGACACATTTTCGGCATTTATCATCATCATGCATTTGGCTTCCCCTACAAACCAACGAACTGGGGATGTCTGCTATCCTCAAGAGGTTTAGCTAAAGGAACTTTCAGGAAATATGTTCAGTATTGATGCTGTCTTTCAAAAGTGAAACTGTAACATACAGTACATGCTGAGAAAATGTTGATGTATTTCCTGAAATACTTCTCAGTAGTCAATAATTCATGATTTATAAATTAACAACATCACTCTCTGACTCTAAATCTCTTTTTCTCAGGGTGGAAAGGGCCGGATTGGTGTTGTTATCTCATCCTTTGTTCATTTCACAGATGTCTCAGCCAGGTACTAACATTCTTTACACTAATTACAAATCTCATTAGAGTCATTATTATATTGTTCTAGTTCCAGGTTATAGTACCTAAAATGGGCTTTCGTCCCTGCTGTGGGAAAGGGCCTGTTCATTCTGTAATTTCACTGATTTGTTCCATTGTGATCTGTTGGTATCTTGGTTTAACAGATTAGTTTGAATCATGCAAGCTCTTCTGTGAGCACTTCACACAATCCTACTAATGCACTGTCCTCTTTCTTTAAAAAAATTTAAATAAATGATATATATGTATATACATACGGCTGGACTGAACGAACAGACGCGTTACCTTTAGTGGACACCTGATGCCGTTATTCAGTTCAATTTACAGATTTTGCTGTTTCGGAAGGAAATTGGAACTTTAATTCATCAAAGGACATTACTGATGTAAAAAACAACATCACTATTTGAAAAAAGTTATTTTTAATCAAATCTAGACAGGCCCAATTTCCAGCAGCCATCACTCAAACACCTTATCCTTGAGTAATCATACTAAATTGATCATTTGATCCTAGAAAATCCCTTGCCATTATATCAGTCAATTCAAGTCAAGTGGTTTTTATTGTCGTTTCAACCATATACAGTTAGTACAGTACACAGTGAAACGAGACAACGTTCCTCCAGGACCATGGTGCTACATAAAACAACATGTTTACAACATGTTTAAATCAGACACAGTTGAAAGATATTTGGATCATTAAATGAAGCTTAACATTGTCTTTGTGTTTGTTTTAAGGTCAATATTAGGTCAAAAATGGCGATAAAGAAACAGCTTTCTCTAGAAACTTGTAAGTCAGTCATTGTTTTGAGGCATAAAGGCTATATAATGCTTGAAATTGCCCAAAAAACAGAAGATTTCATACAAAAGCTGTACACTACAGTCTTCAAAGACAAATGACCACTGGCTCTAACAAGGACAGAAAGAGATGTAGAAGACCAGATGTACAACTGAACAAGAGGATAAGTACATCAGAGTCTCTAGTTTGAGAAATAGACGCCTCACATGTCCTCAGCTGACAGCTTCATTGAATTCTACCTGCTGAACACCAGTTTCATGTACAACAGTAAAGAGGAGACTCAGGGGTGCAGGCCTTATGGGAAGAATTGCACAAAAAAAAAAAAAAAAAAAAAAACACTTTTAAAAATAGAAAAACAAAAAGAAAAGTTTAGCATGGGCAAAGAAACACAGACATTGGACAACAGATCATTGGAAAAGAGTGTTATGGATCTTAACCCCATTGAGCTTTTGTGGGATCAGCTAGACTGTAAGGTGTGTGAGAAGTGCCTGACAAGACAGACACATCTATGGCAAGTGCTACAGGAAGTGTAGGAGTGAAATCCTGTGTATCTGGACAAACTATCAACTAGAATGTCAAAGATCTGCAATTCTGTCATTGCGGCATGTAGAGGATATTTTGATGAGAACTCTGAATTAGTTTAAGAAGTTCTGAACTTTTTTTTTTATTATTATTGTATTAGTATTTTTTCACGTTATTAATGTCTGACTATACATTGTGATCAGCTGAATGCCACTTTGGTAAATAAAAGTACCAATTTCTTTCCATAAGAGCAAAATCTGTACATAATTCCAAACTTTTTGCCACCAGTCTGTATATATACAGTATATGTTAAGTTTCATTCATTAACCACTGTCTCTGACCTTCCTTTCTGTTTGTACTTCTTTGAGCAATATAGAAATGTTGTATTGCAGAGTTTCTTATGTTATTGCCTCCTTAGGATGTCCCTTCGGATAAGTGTCTGTTAAATAAATAAATGCTGTTTTTACTTTCCTGACAGTGCAGACCAGGCGTTAGACCGCTTTGCCATGAGGAAGTTCTATGATGACAAAGTTTCTGCTTTGATGAGCCCATCTCAGAAAAGGTAATTCATTCAAATCCACAACAAGCCTGTCATAATGTTCTATGCAAAACATAAAATCCATGAATCAGAGAGAGAGAGAGAGTTTTTGGCCATCACCTTTGTTTTACACTGTTGTATTGTGACATTTCCACTCATTTGTGATATTTGAGGCCGAAGTAAATTGCTGTTTTGTTTTTTCTGTTTTCTGTTTTGAGTTGTAATTTTGAAAATGATAGTGATTCTTTTTTTTTTTTTTACATATTTCTATTTCTTGGTATGAAGTACAAAAATACAGATTGTTAAAAATGTGGTGTGGTGGGAATTGCAAGTTAAGCTTGTTATTTGCCATTTGGCACCAATCTTCAACTCAGTAATGTTCAACCCCAAAAGTTTTTAATTGCACAATTTGGTGTTTTATTAACAATGTTCAGGAGGAGCAAGTTCATTCAATCCGACCAATCACACAGCCAGAGTAGAAGTATATAAACAGCTGCTTACTTCTACGTAGCATTGAGACTTTCTGGCATTCTGCCCTGACCATTGCCTACAAACATGCATGCAAGTGTCTAAGATCGTCGGACTGCAACTCTTCTACAAAGCATTCACCTTCATCAGAACAGCTCTTCGTAAGCTCTTCCTTAATCATTTCATTTCTATGGAAGCTGCTCCAGCAGCTCATTTATTTCACAGCATCAACTTGCTACAAGTGCAACTTTTACTGTCTTTCCTCCTAATTTATTCTTTCCACCCTGAGTTGTCCATTCGTGTAAAGCTGCTTCCACAAACCGGCTTCTTCGGTGCCTCATACAGGTGAAACCACTCTCTACGACTGTTCATATGTTCTCTTATCTAAACCTCCCACCCGGAGTGGTCTATCGCGTGAGCTGTTTCCACGAACGGGCACTGCTTTGGCTGCATGCTATGCAAGCTCTACTACGGCTCCATTCGAATGAGTGAAACAAAGATTCATTATTTAATTCAACCATCATGCCAATGCTTAACAACGTTTCAATCTGTTTCTCCCACACAGGTGATGCCTATCAGCCTCATTACTTCGCCGCACAGCTTGTTTAGGGTGTGATCCATTCAGCCATTCCGTTTTGAAGTAATCTTCCAACACAAATATCATGATTTTCTCCCTTCAATGCACACTTCGGAGCACGATTCATCCAATTCGAGACTCAGGAGCAATCATGAAACAACCAATTTCTTTCCAAACGACGCTACTCTAATTACAACATCTGTAATCAATGCAGATATTTTTAGCGTGAGCTCACTGCCACAGCAGCACTTGCTCTGACATAGGTTTTGTCTCTTCTCAGCACCTGAGCTCACCTTCGTCATGCACCAGAGTTTGAGGAGCTCAGCTTGAAAGCTGGAGGAGCTGAACACATGCAGCGCCTGCCATAGCCTGGGCTCTGATTGTCCGGGAGTCAAGTGGAGCATTCCCTCCTCACAAAACTATTGCTATGCAACGCTTCAATATATATGTTGTACAGCAGGTGGTGGTAATACTCCTAAGGCATGAATGGCCAAAAGCAAATCCTTCAATAATGATTGATTGCAAGTCCATTCCTCCCACATTCCATAGGCAATGCAGACCCAAAGCCCTTTTATTCAAATGACTTTTCGTTGCAATTTTCACTTCGTTTTCAAGCAGTAACAGTCTCTCTAATTACAATAACTCTAATTACAACAACTTCTCAAATCAACACAGACATTTAGCATGAACTCGCTGCTGCAGCAGCTCCTGCTCTGACCACTCTACAGCTGTTTCTGTTTAAACAGACACAAGCCAATTTCGGCCCTGCAAGAGGCGGATTGCGCGCCATGTCCCACTCATTCATAAAACATTCCACAAATGTGTCTCACCTCTTAGCAATCAAGCTCGCCTAAATATCAAGCCCCGATACAAAAAGCAAGCGCTTCTACAACTATCATTTGATAGTCTACTTTTGCTCGAATCATCGGATGACAAACTCTTAACAAGCTCAACCATAGAACCTAATGGATGCATGACTTTAAAAATTGTTTAGTTAGTATTTGTCATAATCTTACAAACCACCCAAGTTTAAAGTAACAGGCTTAAATCAACGCCAGATGATTCAATATATTTCAGTTTTCCATAGAAATTATTACAGGTCATCAACATAAACAAGCCCTTTATTCACCTCACTACTGCAAACAGCACCAGATAGCATAAATTAGATCCATCCTTCATGTAAAAAATCCAAATGATTAATACATCTATTAATTTAGAAGTATGTGGCAGGGAATTAACATCATCACGGACTACAAAGGGAATAAAAACTCCGCTGTGAACACCGCTGCCTCTCTCCGAGATGAGCTTAAAACATTTTATGCTCGTTTCGAGGACAACAACACCGCCCTCGTGGAGAGAGCACTCGCGACTGACGCTACAGAGGATGGTTCACTCTCCGTCTCTGTTGTGGATGTAACCCGATCCTTCCAACGGGTGAACATCTGTAAAGCCGTGGGTCCAGACGGCATTCCGGGTCACATCATTAGAGCTCTATCCAACTAGCTGGTGTTTGTACAGACATTTTCAACCTGTCCCTCTCCCTGTCTGTAGTCCCCACATGCTTCAAAACGTCAACCATTGTGCCTGTACCGAAGCAAGCCAATATCACTTGCCTAAATGACTGGCGTCCTGTTGCTCTGACCCCCATCATTAGCAAATGCTTTGAGAGGTTAATCAGAGATCACATCTGCTCTGTTCTGCCCACCTCTTTGGACCCATTACAGTTTGCCTACCGCAACAACCGCTCCACTGATGATGCCATTGCATCTACAATACACACTGCTCTCTCCCACCTGGAAAAAAGGAACACGTATGTGAGAATGCTGTTTGTAGTCTACAGCTCAGCATTCAACACCATAGTGCCCTCCAAACTTGATGCGGAACTCCGAGCTCTGGGCTTAAACAGCTTGCTGTGCAGCTGGATCCTGGATTTCCTGTCAGGCAGACGTCAGGTGGTTAGAATGGGCAGCAACATCTCATCACTGACCCTCAACACTGGGGCCCCGCAGGGCTGTGTTCTCAGCCCACTCCTGTATTCCCTTTACACACATGACTGTGTGGCGACACATAGCTCCAATGCCATCATTAAGTTTGCTGACGATACGGCGGTGGTAGGTCTGATCACTGACATTGATGAAACAGCCTACAGAGAGGAGGTGCACACTTTGACATGCTGGTGTCAGGAGCACAACCTCTCCCTCAATCCAGGTACATCCAGGTACTGAAATTGTAGCATTTTTTTGGGCCATGCAAACAAACCTCTAAAATATTTCCATGAATCTTACGCTCCGAGGATCCACCCGTTCATAGCGCAAATGCACATGCAAGCCTGCATCCCGATATTGCTTCACATATTTCCAGTAGCATACAATTAAGCCTAAGGAGTCTGCAGATGCCACACATACCATGACTCTCTCAAAAAGTGCGTTTGCAGGTGTCTTGCAACACCCAATCTTGGGGAAATTCGAAAACACATCTTCCACGGGGCTCGCACCATTCCCCGCACAAGCCCTTCTGTCGAATCAAGCCAGGAGGGAGACTTAAGGTCAGCCTTGGCAGCCAGGATTCACACCTCTGTCCAGGGCGACTCTGCCCTTTCTCAGGGGTGCCCCCCGCGTGAGGGTGTAATGATCCCTCCTGTGCACAATAGCTCTCCGCAAGCTCATTTCTCTGCGGCCGATACCACCACTGTCTTTCAGTGTTTCAACCTAAATTTCACTCCCCAATTCCTTCCTATCCTACATCTATTGGTTTCCTATCCCCCTACAGCAGAAGTGTGATTTGAAGTATTTATAGTTTGAGTGTTTGGTATCTAAATATCTTTTGAGTTTCAATGATTTAAGCAAGAGTGTGTTGTCTATCATTGCTTTCTGTGCATGAGCATTAATATCATCTTATATATGCAAGGTTATAGCAAGGAATTCTTGGCCCCCTGATAATATTGCTCTTGGCACCTTAACTATTAAAATAATGCAGTTTCTATTTTTTGGGGCCCCACTGGACCTTAGGGCCTTTAGAATTGTTACCAACTTTCACCCCAATAGCTACAGCCCTGTATACTGTATATGCTTGCAATGTTCCTCATTTGTAAGTCGCTTTGGATAAAAGCGTCTGCTAAATGATTAAATGTAAATATAAATGCCCAAATAAATAAAAAGTGTTAAATTATTACACTTTTTCTTACTCAGCTTGTGTATTGCCACAAAGAATGCGTGCAATCACCATTCGAGGTCTGTTTGAAGTCTAAATTAAACATAATGATGAATAATAATGAATGACATTAAAGCACTGCATCCAGGAGAAACCTCAGCATTATCGTCATATTGTGATGCTTTTAGCTAACAGTGATTGATTGGCATCTGTCGTTTTCCACTTCTCATTTGCTTAAAGTTGAGCATTTCTCAAATATTTCATGAGCTGCTCTTACAGGACGCACTGCAGTGCCAGGAAAAAGTATAAACAAGGCATAAGTAGAAAAAAGCACAGGGAAATGCCCACATTGTTACGTGCATGTATTGTTGCAAATTGTTGAACGTGTGAAAGTGAATGAGATTTAAGAATGGGGCAGTTTTCTGCACTCCACTTACAATATCTTGATGTATGTGCACACATTGAGATCACTGACCAAACCCAACCCCATTCCTAAACCTAACCACTTATAAACAATATAAAACATGTAACTTGCACATAAATTTATAGTCACAAAAGTTTTTATTTCTTTAAAGTAACATGGCCTATAGAACATTTTGAGCACCTAACCCTAAACCTAACATTTTCTCAATAATATGAAAGATGTAACAGGCAGATAAAAGGACAGTCACTATTATTTATCCCAAAAAATTGCTGTCCAGGAAGTAACTTCATACTTAAAAGATACATCCACACTGTAGTACAATGTTGCAATCATACTCAAAACACATAAGAGTCAATGGCACTTGAGGTCAGTGAAGTCAAAGCTGTTGTTACGCTTCTTGAGGCAATTTTAGATGTTTAAACTATTGCGGGTCTGGATTTGTCTGTTACGGTGGATGGGGCTTATGATCATCACTGAATACTGACTTAAATTTGTGTCTTTTCCTTTCAAAAATCCATCACACGGGCCTTGGAATACAGTGCATGATCAATCAGCATGGATTACTTTGATAATATTTTTTGATGGTGCTTTTCTCATTTTTGGAGCCACAGCTCAGACAAACAAAATAAAGAATTAATGATAAAGCAAGGAGTAAATCATGGCAGAATTTTACATTTATTTTAAAATCAGAATCATAATCAGAATGAATCAGAATGAGCTTTATTGCTTACAAATACAAGGAATTTGTCTTGGTGACAGAAGCTTTCAGTGCACAAACAATACAACAAGACAGAGATAATCATTAAAAATATATAGAAAAATATAAGTATATATAGAAATACACAATAAGGTTAGTGGGGCCCACAATGATTTTTCAAGCCCTTTTCCTCACTCTGGAAGTGTACAATTCTTGAAGGGAGGGCAGGGGGCAACCATTAATCTGCTCAGCACTCCGAACTGTCCTTTGTAGTCTTCTTATTGATAACATTATAAATGATGTGAAACAAAGTGCATTTGAACAGCGGTGAAACACTTTCTTATGATGTTACATTCATACGAGCAGACAGAGAAGTATGTTTGAAGTAAGTCTAGAGCAGAAGAGATAGAAATAAATCTTGTGTAAATCGTTAGCTTTACGCTGAGCTAAAATGCTGTTTCCTAGCCATTTTACATGCACATGTTACCAGACACAATCATATTTTTTATTTAAAAAAAAAATCACGTTGGATCATAATTTAGTTTTTCTAGTAAGACCTTTGATATTAGGGCAAAAATCATATTCGTTTCCCGTAAAAATATCTAAAACTCATTAAAACAAGATTAATTGAATGAATCTTGTTTTAGAAACTACACTACACTACACTACACTGCATAAGATAGTTGGGTTATTCAGAGAATGTATTTTTAACATGTGTATTTTGTCTTACTGTACTGGCAGAGTTTTTATAGTTAAAACAAGTGAAAAAAATCTACCAGTGCTGAAGTAATCCAAAGTATTTAGAATAAGTTACTGACCTTGTGTAATCTAATGGAATACATTACAAATTACATTTTACTGCATGTATTCTGTAATCTGTAGTGGAATACATTTCTCCCAACCCTGCGCAGCAAGGGCAACATTTTGGTAATGTTTTGTTTTGAGAGTGTGTTGCACAGGAAGATGTGAGTAAAAGGTCAATTTTTATTTGATTGATTTTATTTAAATATCTGCTCATTATTTGTTGAACCTTTAAACATTTTCTAGTGGTTTATGCTTCAAAACTATTGCTTAATTAAATTAATTAATTCATCTGATAATTGACTTTTTGCTACACTAATAGTTTTGCTGCCATTTGTGTTTAGATATGTGTGGATCCTGAACAGTCTCTTGAGCGGTTTGATAAAGATGAACACCAATCCTCTCTTCCTTCACTGCATCATCATTTATGGGATCCCAAACTTTGACACTGCAGGAGGTCTGTGCTTTTCATGACTGTTCAAAAGTACAGTTTTATTGTCTTGATTAATTAATTAGTTAAGATTTTGTCATAGGAGAAGAAAGTATTGAAAAGAAATATGAGATATAATTTTGTTATCTTCCCTGAGGTCCACTTATAATGTTAGTAGTTTTTTTGCACCAAACATAATTTAGTCATCTATAATCATTTTCCACCTCCAAGATGAAATCTTCTGAATAAGCAAATGTAATACAATCCACGGAGATGTTGGCTGCTTCAACCGACTTCAGAAGGCCAAAGCAAAGATGCTGGTATCTCACATCTTCCGTGTTTGTTTACACCCTTGCCGCAAACTTGCCACAGATTGATAATGGTCACATGTAAATGAGCTTTGTGACAAACTTGCAGCAAATTTTCCATTGTTGCCAAAGGTTTGCCAGAGGTTCACCACTATTGGCAAATTCTGGCAAACATTTGTGGCAAATCAAAAGCTCATTTACATGTGAAAATAATTTTTTAAAAGTTGTGCTTGTACCCCTCTTAAAACGCAGTGCACATCGGCAGAAATGCATCAGAATGATCAAAGATGTCCATGTAGTGCATGTTTACAAAAGACCAACAATTAAAAATAGTACAGATCGGTGCATAAAACGGTCCAGGATGCCTTCAAAACTGCACAACAGCAAGACAGCGTAGCTGAATGAAACACAATCTGGATCGCCCCTCTTTGGAGTTATATCTTGTCATTGTATCTTTTAAAAGCAGTGTGAGATGTATGATAATGGTCAAAGCCATGCACGTTTATGTAGAAAAACATTTCAATATAGATAGGCACATGAAGGTATCCCGTGTTAGTCCACTTTTGTTGAATCTCCCAACTGACTTAGCACCAGTGGGCGGGGCCAACGGTGCAATGACTGAAAAATAGGCATTGCATAAGCAGATGTATTTGGTCCTTGTGACGTCACAAGTTCATTTATTAATTTTGTTCATTTATAATAGCCAAAAGTAGAACAAAAATAAAACTACTGAATAATACTTGAGCAAGAGGCTTTCTTAGAAATTCTTCTTTTAGCTTAATTAACAGAGCATTGACTGAACTCTGCATTTTGTTATTACATGTTTTGCAGTGTGTCAGCCGTATCTGAAGGTGTATCAGGGGATGCAGGTGGTCTACACCTCCGCTCTCTAGTGAGTTCATTTAATCACTGGATATTAATGATTACTTATTTTACTATGTCAAACAGTATCTGTGTTTGATGGTTACATGATATCTTAGCAACAAGCTGGTTTTCTTTGTTTGATTAACATTTCTGGACATATTCAACAGCCACATTGGAGCCAGTCACAGAGACAAGATCTGTATCGCTCTAGAACCAGCACAGCTGCTAAAGGGAGATATTATGGTAAGAACATTTATCTGAATAAAACAAATAGCACTGATGCCAGTTAACCAATTACATGTATGCTATAAGTTTGTGAGTAACAAATCAGAGTTTATTCATTTAAATTACAGTGCCAATAAAAAAATGTTATCCACCTTTTTAACATTTTAAATCATGTACCTGATTAAAAAAAAATAAAAAATTAAATACTGTTTTCACTCAGCATCTTCTAATGAAATTAATGAGCATGTATAATCTGTGCTCTGTTTGCAGGTGAAATGTTATCATAAAAGCAGCCCATCTGTTCGGGACATTATATTCAGGGTTCAGTTTCACACAGGTGCTGTTCAGGCATACAGCCTCATGTTTCAGAAAGAGGACATGGATCACGCAAACAAAGGTCATATACACTACAGGAAAAATTGTTATTTCTTAAAGATTGGGTATGATATTTAATTAGTTGGTAGTGAGTATTTAAATGTAGGTTCAGTCACACACCAACTAGAGGAAGTCTTTGCATGTCCAGCATACAGCATCTTTCACGTTGACACTGTGTCCAATTTCAGATGCCAGATTTCCAGATTACGGGAAAGTGGAGTTAATATTCTCTGATGGCCCAGAGAGAATTCAAGGTATGATTTATTTATTTTACAGCCTCCAAGATTTACTGACACTTTCTTTCTCATCTTTCTTTTGTCTTAATCAGTATTTTTATTTATTTATTTTAATTTGGTAAAGTTCAGTTTCTCCACATATACACAGTTGATCTGAGCATAATGGACTTGTTTGCATGACACATACCATATGCAAGTAATGTAAATATATTAGACAGTATTTTATAGATTTGATAGAGTTATAAAGTTTTTATCTCATTGCTCTCTTATGTATATGGTCAGGATCAGAGCACTGGCAGAACGGTCCAGATGTGACTGTTGACTACATGAACACAGATTCACTCTCTAAATGGGACTCATACCAGAACTTCTGCACTGCAGAAGGTAAGAAATTAAACATATCTTTAACTGAAGCTAAACAACTTTTGACCTACTGTGGTGAGGGTTACAGCAGAACTTCCAACTGTTCCACAGAATTCACAGCCCCCGTAAACTCACAAACACAATGATAGGTAATACCAAAATCACCGGTCCCACACAGCTATTTGCATAAAGCATATTCATGGAAACAAGTTCCAACACCTTTAATAAATCAAGTTTCATCAAGGACAAACACACAACTGTGGCATCACATTCCTGCGGCAGACTTCATGCCCTGTTTTCACATGCAAACGTCAATGTTGATAAGTCCAAACTCAAAGCTTGCAGAAATTCAACATCTATGTACCATCACTGTCATGCTGTCTTAATGCCAGTCAATGGTTTAAAGAAAATAGAGAGTTATTGTGCTGTACTTAGTGTCACATTGCCATATGAATGCAAATTTAGCAGATGTAATACTGTTATATTTAGTGGTGTTTGCAAAGGCAACCATCACTATTACTGCTGTTCATAGTTTGGGTAAGTGGTTAAAAACGTAACCCTAAGTATTAAAATTGTGTTCATAACACATCTTGCAGCATTTGTTCTATTCTTGACATAATGTCTGGGTTTTTGGGGAAGTGAAGACACAAATGCAGAATGATAGGTGAGCAGAAAATCAAAAAATGAAAAATATGACAGGACCTCAAACACAAGAAACTGGAACCATCGATACATAATCCAACACAGGAGATAAGGCAAGAATTTTCAAAATAGACAGCATGCAAACAAGATAAACCAGCAACTAAACAAGGGGGTGTATATGTTTTTACAATATTAGGAACAACTGTACACCTACTTATTCATGTGATTTTCTAATCAGCCAATCGTGTGGCAGCAGTGCAGTGCAAAAAATCATGCACATACGGGTCAGGAGCTTCAGTTAAAGGGTTAGTTCACCCAAAAATGAAAATTCTCTCATGATTTACTTACCATCCCAGATGTGTATGACTTTCCTTTTCAGCAGAACCGAAGTGAAGATTTTTATAAGCACATTTCAGCTCTGTATGTTCATACAATGCATGTAAATGGGTGCCATTAGACTGCTAGCTAATTAACTGTCCAAAAGGCATATTAAGGCAGCATAAAACTAATTCACACGACTCCAGTCGATCAATTTATGTCTTCTGAAGCAAACCGACTGGTTTGTGTAAAAAATGTATTGATAATTAAAACTTTATTATTGTTAAAAAATCACTTTATTCTAGCAGTCATGAAGCTGTCGCGAGAAGTCGGGATTTGTTTACAACAGAGAAAAGAATTTGTTTTGTTTCTTACACAAACTTATCAGTTTGCTTCAGAAAGCATTAACTGATCGAAGTTGTGTTGATTACTCTTGCAACTCTGGATTGCCTAAATATGCCATTTGGACCGTCAAACAGACAGCAGGCTGATGGCACCCATTTACATGCATTGTATGGACAAACTGAGATGATATTTGCTTCTATAAATCTTCAATTCAGTTCTGCTGAAGAAGGAATGTCATTCACATCTGTGATTGTTTAAAGGCAAGTAAATCATGAGATCATTTTCATTTTTGAGTGAACAAACTCTTTAATGTTCACATCAACCATCAGAATGGGGAAACATTTTTTACATTTTTGACCTTGGCATGATTGTTGTTGCCATGGCTGGTCTGAGTATTTCTGTAACTGCTGATCTCCTGGGATTTTCACACACAACAGTCTCTAGAATTTTCTCAGAATGGTGCCAAAAACAAAAAACATCCAGTGAGCGGCAGTTCTGCGGACAGAAATGCCTTTTTAATGTGAGAGGTCAACAGAGAATGTCCAGACTGACTGAGCTCATAGAAAGGCTAAGGTAACTCAGATTACCGCTCTGTACAACTGTAGTGAGTAGAATAGCATCTCAGAATGCACAACATATCGGGCACTTTATTAGGACATTTACATTTACATTTATTCATTTGGCAGACGCTTTTATCCAAAGTGACTTACAAAAGAGGAAAAAACATAAGCGAATCATCTTAAGGAGACAGTGGTACGAAAAGTGCCATACTACAAAGTTTCACTATCATCAGAATAGTTTTTTCATAAGAATTTTATTAATCTTTTTTAATGACTGGTTAAATGCTTTTGGAAAAGATGTGTTTTTAGCTGTTTTTTTGAAAACTGAAAGTCCGGGAAAGTGTTTTGGTGCCTCTTTGTTTTGGTACGACAAGGCGATGTTCCTTAGCCGACCGCAGGTTTCTGGTGGGATCGTAGCTCTGCATAAATGTTTTTAGGTAAGCTGGAGCAGACCCAGTGACAGTTTTGTATGCCAGCATCAGGGCCTTGAATTTAATACGTACATGAACCGGCAGCCAGTGGAGAGAGACAAGGAGTGGTGTAACGTGCTCTCTTTGGTTCATTAAAGACCAGACGTGCTGCTGCATTCTGGATCATTTGCAGAGGTCTAATAGCATATGCAGGAAGGCCTGCAAAGAGAGCGTTACAGTAGTCCAGTCTAGTTATGACAAGTGACCGAACAAGCAGTTGTGTGGCATGTTCAGAGAGGAAAGGTCTTATCTTCCTGATATTGTAGAGTGTAAATCTACAGGATCTTGCAGTCTTTGAGATGTGGTCTGTGAAATTTAGCTTGTCATCAATGGTTACCCCTAGATTTCTGACCGTTTTAGAAGGCGATACTGTAGTTGTACCCAGCTGCACAGTGATGTTGTGTTCAACATCAGGGTTGGCTGGAAAGACAAGGAGTGCGGTCTTGGCTGGGATGAGTTGCAGGTGGTGTTCCTTCATCCAGGCTGAGATGTCTGCCAGACAGGCAGCGATTCGAGCAGTCACTGTGGTGTCGTTGGGCTGGAAAGACAAGTTCTTCATCCTTTGTTCAGGGTTAAATAGAATTCCTAAACAACTGAGCAACGGTATACTATTTGCGAATATTGTACACTGGCGAGCTGTTACGAACTACCAAAACTAATGTAAAAATACCTTTTCCTTTGGCCAGATTTTGTTCTAAAAGACGTCATACCCGTTCGATTTCAAATGAAGTACAGTACTGTTGAAAAGTCTTACACATAAGATGTTTCAGAAAAGCATTTGTCTTAAGATGGTTATTTATATCTTCAGCTTTAGTGTGTCAATAGGAAATATAGATGTTAGACTCTCAAACATTACTTTTGCAAATAGAAAAGATTAGAATAGAAGAACAGGGAGCCATGCAACATATGTCATGGCCCCCACAGAGCCCCCCACTGAACATCAAGTCAGTCTGAGAATACATAAAGAGACAGAAGCAATTGAGACAGTCTAAATAGATTGAAGAACTGTGCTGAATTCTCCAAGAAGCTTGGAACATCCTATCTTCCAACATCCAAGAAAAACAGTGTCCAGGTGTATCTAGGAAAATTGGTGCTGTTTTAAAGGCACAGGTTGTCACACCGAATATTGATTTAGCTTTTTTTATGTTTACTGGACTTTGTATGACTCTAAGTGATAAATGAAAACTATTTATTTCATAAGACATCCTCATTATGCAATATGAACAAGTGCCTAAAACTTTTGCACAGTACAGTATTTTGGGGCCTTCAGGTGGCCAGTGGGGCATCTCCAGGAAGGACATTACTGAAATCTGGCAGCTCCAGATCGAGGCTGGACTAGGGGGCTCCAGAGTAGGAATGGGGTCTGGTGGCCCCGGGAATGTAGCAGGGTCCGATGGCTCCAAAGGGGCAAAGGTCAAGTCAATGGTATTTGCTGAGCAATGGATGGGTCAGCGACCGCAGAGGAAGGGGCTGGACTGGCCACTGGGGAGAGAAAAGGGTCTGCGGCAATAGTAGTGAGTAGTAAAGAGTAGTAAAGAGTGGGTCGTGGTATTCGCATGGGAAATGAATGGGTTGGTGGTGGATGCAGGGGAATAGTATTGCTCGCGGCGGCAATAGGGGAATGGCTGGGTCAGTGGCGGCCGCAGGGGAAAGGGCTGGAACATTGGCAGCTGCAGGAGGGCTGGATGGGTAGGCAGCAGCCACTGGGGAGTGGGTTGGCTAGGGAGAGGATACTCTAGGATGGGGCTTCTGAGGACGGAGGGACCTCCAGGGGATGGGCACATCCAGGGTAACTGCAGCATGGGCGAACACCTCCAAGGCAACTGCGCTGAGGTTGGGTGCCTCCATGGGGTCGACAGCAGCGAATGTATACACCTCCGGGGGGTGCAGCAGCGAGGGTTGGCACCTCCTTTTAAGGCTGCAGCAGCAAGGGCAGTCATCTCCAGGGGGGCTGCAGCAGTGAGAGCGGTTGCCCCTATGGTTGATGCAGAAAGGGCAGGTGCCTCCAGGGTAGCTGCAGCAGCGTCAGGAACCTCTGCGACCACTCAGCTGCATAAAAGAAGCAAAAGTTACCCTCTGGTGTTTGGTGGGCAACAAGATCTGGTTATATCTGAACAAGTCATCACAACGGGCCAAAACCTCTTCACAGGCATGAGGATTCCAAACATAAAAGTCTGGGGCTGAAGGACCTTGAGCTTGATCTGCACAGCGAGATGGGGCAGGGGAAGCAGAGGGGTGAGGTGGGTCCACAGTGGTACTAGTAGTCACAAAGAGGAACATCTTCGTCTGCTAAGTCTGGCTTGGCTGGTTAGTAATGTCAGGGTTTTTGGGAAGCAAAGACTCAAATGCAGACTGAAAGATGAGAAAACCTTTATGTAACGAGGTAAGAAAAACAAGGAGGAGGCGAAGACGAATTGCACTTCTCAATCAGGGTTTTAATGGCCACAGTAGTGCTCACAACTTTGTAATTCAACAAACATAAACTTCTTCTTATAACTCTTTTGCTGCTTTCACATGACGCCAACACTAGACTAACGTGTCTCTCACTCTTTTGGCTGGAGGTTCTGTGGCCATTTTTATGCCGCTCTCCCCGTGCTCACTGAAATTCGAGACAGGTGTTAGACATAATTTAGCTCAGGTGCAAGCGCCCTTACCGCTTTCTCCAACCGGACAGACGCTTGACCACACCCCCGCTGCCACACTTTAATAAAAAATTCTAAAAAAAATCATGCTCGCAACAGGTTTATTATACCTCAAATCATAGATCTTGTTGAGAAAGGTGTTCTATAACTTTTATAAATAATCAGGCGTTTGATATTTGCCTGGCAGACAATAAAACGAGTGAAAAAATCCCATTGATTTACATTGAAGGAAGGACCTGAGCCATATATAGACACCAAAATATAAAAGAAATGCCCTATCAACCATCCAGAACACCATAGCAACGTCCCAAAACACCATAGCAACCATCCCGAACACTGAAGCTACCTCATATAAATGCCCTGGCAATCACACACAACACTCTAGCTTCTTGGCAGTGAGTTTTGCATGGGCAAACACCACTTACATTTTCTTCAGAAAATGTAAAAATCATGGATTTGTAAACAGGGTAAAGTCTAAAGGAGCCCTTCAATAAGATTTGGTTTAACTTATTTTTACATTCTTGGGCCTCCACACCACAGTTTGTTTATTTAGCTGTAGTTTTGGTAGTGTTGACTTACACAGTTGTGATGCTGAGGTTTAGGCTGGAAGGAGGAGTTGGAATTATAATTACAATGTTTCATTTAAACTGGCTAATTTTGGCTGCCTCTTTATTTCAAAACTTAAGAAAAATAGCATATAAAAAAAGTCCCTCCCAGGGCCTCTCAGAAAGCACTTCTAAAAAAGACCCTTTAAACTTAAAGTCTTGTGTAATAGATTGCCCCGATTGAAAGTGTCAAGCAGTTTAAATTGATGTTCTGGGTTCAATAAAAGAACGAGTAGCTAACTTGAAAGTACAGCATTTATGGCATATTGTTGATTACCACAGAATATCATTTGAACTCATTCCTCAGTTTTTAAAAACACAGGCAAAAATGTGGTTAAAGTTAGGCACTTACTATGAAAGTAAACATGACAATAAACATTCAAATATAGCTCCTAAACCATTAAACGTTCACATTCTAGCATGCTAGAATCATAAAACATCCAATTTTCAACTCATGTCATGACAATGATGAGGCAGTAAACCCAGTAACTTTAACATGACATGCACAAGTACACAAGACAAGAACTGTTTCATTGGATTCAAGTTCATCCATCTAGAACAGCAGCGCCACCGATACATTGGTGATAAAATCAACTTAACAGCTCAATTAACACACATTATTTACTGAATCATTAATGAAAAGCACTTCATAAAGTTTTTGTATGTACTTTTATTGTAAGTGTGTTATGCCCTGTTTATATCTGATAGTAATATGCGTTTTCGGTGATCCAATCACAGGTGGTCAGCTGAGATGCATTGCTATTTCCACCTGGTATAACATGCTTCTCAAATGTGTCTCCTGTGACCACTTTTGATTGGATTTCGAGGGGAGGGTCTCTGATTTCATGACAATATACTGTTTATCAATTACTATGTCAGTGTATTTCTGCATTATAATGAACCACAAAAAAGCCATAAAAGACGAAGAAATGTATTGTATTGACTGAATTCTGATGTGTGTGCTTCTCATCTGTGTCTCAACATGTTGATATCAGACACACTGAAGAAGATTCATGAAGTTCTCGAGCTGGCTTATGTATGCTCTTTTTAAAATGTGGGCTGGTGCTTCTCTGCTGTACGGGATGCATTCAGGACGGATCAGTGTGTCACACCTCAGACGTGATGTGGTCACTTGCTTTATTGACTAGCACCATATGTTGTTTCTGTGATCCAATCACAAAAAGTCTTGGACCCCGTTTCCACCTGTATTTAGAGCAGACCACTTGTGATTATATAAAAAAAAAAATAAAAAAAAAAGCCACCTTAAAACTAAGAGAGAAGTAAAGCTTTCTGTGGTAATGCTGTGGATATATGCAGATCTTAACTTGTCCGAACCAGGTAAACATTCCTTAAGGGTTTGTGCACATCTGGTTCTATGTCATTGTCAGATGTTTTGATAGCAGCCATGTAATTTTAAATTGAGACAGACAAATGTTACAATGTACGTGTGTGTTAATTAAAGCCCTGCATAACATGTTTAGATGTGGAAATAGTTTGTTTATATCTTTTGATTGCAGAATCGTTCACCTTCGTCATATTTCCCAGCTGTTATCTGCTTTTGAGTTCTGCTGTTTTCCTGATTCATTTGAATGATTTAGTCGAATGAAGTGAAAATCACTTGATCGTAAGGAATGACATTCTTTAGGAATAAAATTGTAACATGGGAACAATTCAAGTGTTTAACACACATTCATGTTTTAGTGAGGGACTAAATGTAATAGTTTAAGAATTGAAAACGCCATATTGATCGATAGACTAAAGCATAGCTTGATTGATTGATGTTTTGAGTTGGCGAATAGTCTGAAAATTGGGGACAACTTTGGGAACAAGGTTTCCATATTCACTTGAAAACCTGGACATGTCCTGGAGATAACCTGGAAGTCTGGGAAAGTTGTAAAAAATATTCAACAAAAATATAGGAAATTTCTGTGGTGACAATCTAAAATATTTAATCAGATAAAAACTTCTCTTTATGAGTGCAGTCGCTATAAAATAATGTAGAAACCGCTGGAATAATATTGTTAACAATAGTGAGATTAAGTCATATTTATAATGCTTAATATCATTTAAACCACTAGATGCCCTGCCCCTTCTCTTATGCTCCACCCCGTGTTTACATTCCAATCTCCATACATGGAAACACCCCCCACCCCCTCAGCCACGGGTGTGGGTTGCTAACTCACTAACTCTCTCACCTACGCCAGTTCAAGAGGAAATGAGACAAGATGTGAGGGGCATTTAAGTTGTGCACCTACAGGAATACTAATCGCATACATTTACCTGCCTCATCTGTGAGGAATGCAGGGGTCATCTAATTCAAAGAAAAGAGAACAACAGGTAGGAATGGGATGCTATTCTGCTTTTCAGATAGGTTAAAATATGTTTGCAGAGGGAGTACTGGAAGAGAGAGAGGGGCAGATAAAAGTAAGAATGATTAAAGGATAGAAAGAGAGCTATATTACTATGTTACGTCACATGATTATATTACTATGTATTATGCTATATTGTGAAAATCTGTGAAAATAACCTTGGATAGCTCTTGAGACATTGAATAGTTCTCTTTCAGTTACCAGGCCTGAGCTTTAACCACCTCAATGAATGTGTAACAAGATGACACTCCAGATACACTGAAAATGGGATTTTGATTTGCAAGACCTCAAAGAGTGAGGTCTATGGAAATTATAGCATTAATACCAACAGACAAACTTAGTATCACTTTCTAGTAATTGTTTTGTGTAAATTGCATTATTAAAGTGTTTTTTCTTTTATTTATTTAAAATAAGTTAATTAAAAAAATGCAATAAAAATACATTTCACACTAAACAATTACTAGAATACACCTTCAGTTTCTGATTTCAAGTAATTTTGCTTTTTTTCAGGGCGTAAACTAAAAAAATGAATTAAAAGCTGAAATTCCTGAAAAATAAATAAATAAAACAAACATTGCCATTAGTAGTTTGGAATAATCTTGTATAATTATTTATTTAGAAAATATGCAGTGAAAAATTTTGAAAAACCTTTGTCCAGCGAATCAAAGTCCGATGGTGTAACCAACATGCAGGTTTCCATAATGCCAAAAAAATACAAATCATAGGGTCTGAATAGCTCAGCGAGTACAGATGCTGACTACCACACCTGGAGTCGCAAGTTCAAATCCAGGGTGTGCTGAGTGACTCAGAGTCACATGGGGTAACCTCATTGTGGTCGCTAAAATGTGGTTCTCGCTCTCAGTGGGGCACGTGGTGATTTGTGTGTGGATGCTGTGGAGAATAGCGTGAGCCTCCACAACTCTGCGGCAATGCGCTCAACAAGCCACATGATAAGGTGCGCGGATTGATGGTCTCAGACGTGGAAGCAACTGAGATTCGTCCTCCACCACCCAGATTGAGGCGAGTCACTACACCACCACCAGGACTTACCAGGAGTGCATTGGGAATTAGGCATTCCAAATTGGGGAGAAAATCCAAAAATAATAATAATAAAGCAGTGAGGACCCCTTTACACCCTCATGACTATGAGTGAGTTTTTAAAAAATATCAGATATTTAAAAAAAATTATGAAAAGGCACACTTTGTTCAGGTCAGATGGAGTAACCCTGAGAAAACATGACTGTGGTGGTGGCGTAGAGGACTAAAGCACATAACTTTTAATCAGATGTTGCTGGTTTGATCCCCACAGCCACCCCCATTGTGTCCTTGAGCAAGGCACTTAACTCCAGGTTACTCCGGGGGGATTGTCCCTGTAATAAGTGCACTGTAAGTCGCTTTGGATAAAAGTGTCTGCCAAATGCATACATTATTTATTTTTTTTAAATGATTACAGGATAACTTTATTCTGATTACCGTCCATTTAAATTGTAACTAGTGGAATACAGTTACTTATAACATAAAAACATTATTGAAATGAATAAATAAGTTAATGTGCAAGGAACATACTTTTTACTTGATGCTTACTCACATGAAATGTTTTGTCATTAAATAACTTTCCTGTACAGTAGAATATGCTTTACATTTTCTGAAAAACAATTATGAAGCCAGCATTGACAAAAAGATCACATTTCTACTAACTTGAAAAATGTGTTTTAATACTTTATATGCATGGGAAAAAAAGATTAAGTTCTAAGATATCATGAATATTGATGTCAAAGGCATATTTATTAGAATTTTTTTAAGTTTTACTGTCTCCAGCAATTGTTTCAGATGTTATTGCTTTTTAAATAATGTCATTGAACTTTAAGACTATTTGAAGCATTGCATCTCTTCTCTTTACAGTTGCTCCTATGCAGTCTCCATCTCCAATCCTGGAGAAACCCTCCTTTAGGAGATCCTCCAGCAGAGGTCCGACCCTCTCCAGAGCCCACCAGAGCACCTCTACAACCTCCAGCCCTGACCACACCCTCTCCGCGAGCAGTGACTCGGGTCTCTCCAGTGCTTCACTGCGGACTGACTGTTGGCCCTCACTGGGGATCAAAGTATCCCAGCCCAGCCAACAGGAGAAAGTCGAACTCAAGCGCCTTTTGAGCGGCTTTGGTCTAGACGAGTCAAGTCGAGGTTGCACATCAATGGAGCCAACATTAACCACTCCACAAGTGCTCCACGATTCAGCCCAGCTGCACATGAATGGCAGTTCCCGACCAAAAGAACGTGAGACAGACATTCTAGATGATGAAGTCTTGATCTCACGCCATGACCTACATAGCGTAGACAGTTTGGGCACTCTTTCTTCGTCCTATCATAAGAGCAGCCAGAACTCATTGCTGTCAGATGGCTTTGGCAGTCCTGTTCGGATAGAGGAAACTTCTCATCATCACACAGTGGCAATGGAGGAGTATGATCGGAGAGCCTGCTTTGCTCAAAGAAGCATCACTTCTCCTTCAATGGGTGTAACTCCAAGGCATCTGTTCCAACATGGCTGTTACTCCACCCAAACATGGGTCCATCAACAGCAACTTGTAGCTGCTCAGCAGTACTCTTACCAGCCAGAGGAAGACTGCGTTGAGGAGCGTTTCCACAATGACACGCAAGAAATCCTGCCCAAAGTGGCCAGTGATCAGAAAAAATCTCCATCCACACTTGAGATGTCCCAAAGCCAAGAGAATGACAATAAGCATGATGAGGAGTTCAGTTCACTAACGGTAGACATCGACAACTCCATTCATCAGCTCAATCAGCTGATTTTGGATCTGGACCCGACATTTGTGCCCATTTCCACCAAATCCAGCTCAATCAAGAGGACCGTAGGTGCAGACAGTAACGGTAATGCTACGGGATGTGAAGACAGCAGCATGAGCCAAAGATGTGACGTCCAGAACGACAACAGCAAAGAGAGAACTCGTCAGTTAGGTAAGATGAAGGGCAACGTTGGGTTTACATGCTGTGCTAATGATGTGTTAGCTTTATGGTTGCTTATGTAGTATCAGTGATGTGAACATATTAAGGACAGAAAGTCAAAGGACAGGCAAACACAAATCTTTTAAACATTTTTTAAATGTTATTGCTCAGAAGTTGCTCTTTTCTAAACTCAGGAGAATCTGTTATGTGTCATCTAAGTTTCAACATTGTCGTGGACGTTTGTTCAAAAGGAGGCTTTTGCATATGGGAATTGCACCAAATAACCAAACCACTCACTTTTTTATTTGATGTAATTTAGAAATTTAGCATTTTAGCAATAAGTCGTAAGAACAGTTGATCAGAATATACATGCATGACTCCCTTCGCTTGAAACGGTTCAGAATGATTGCAGAGTATAGGAAGAAATTGGCTAAATTCATAATTCTCAAAGAATAATAATGCAGTGTTATGTAAACATACACCATGGCACCACTTGTGAATACTAAAATGAAATGTGAATTTCAAACCACAAATATATATTGCCCAAATAGCCTTTCATAGAAAGCCAAAAGGGTAACTATACACCAAAATACAAGACCAAATTTTAAGACCCACTATATATTAGGTGTCTTTAATTACTATGTACTTAAGCATTTGAAACAGTGTACTTATTATGTATATACAGTATATGCTGTTGCATTGTACTTACATTTAAAGTACCTCTATTTAAATACATCGGTAGGTAAAATGATTACTTTACCCTCTATCCCATAACCTAACCTAAACCAACCCCAATCTTTACCCTAAAGACCAAGGTATACTTCCATTTTGACGCGAAAGCTCAGCATCTGAACACAAGCCTGTCAAAGTATACTCCATATAACTGCATGCACATACACAGGCGGTTGGCGCATATACGCTATGACTGCTATGAGACACTGGACATTGTCTTTAGGAGTTTAGACCCATAAAGATGTAATTATCTTCCCTCAGACTCGAGTTATAGAAATGCAAGTATCTCCAGACCTCCTCACATGCACACTCTTGACTTGCACATCCACTGTTTTTGCTTTTACCTTCAATTCCTGTTGTTTTTACACCTTCTAGCACTTCTTTGTGACCGCAAAAGCTCAAAATGTAAGTTTTGCCAACTTACGGACCATTTAATTGTAGCAAATAACTGTAGGCGTATGCGCATTCGGTGAAGTCAAAGGTGCGCAGTTATAAAAATCGGGCTTCGTGCGTTAAGTGCTCACGCACTCTGCGTCACGCATCCTGTACGCGAGTGTTCAACATTCATGTCTGGCCGAAGTATACTTTGGGCTTAAACCCTAACCCCTAACCCCTACTCCTCAACCTCAGTAGCAGCAAATGGGAATCTTGTGAGAATTTTGTACAAATTATATAGTTACACAATAAACACTTTGTATGTATATATTTATTTTAATGTTAGCACATAGTAGTTAAAGACACATAAAATGGGAACAAATTTTGTTTTAAAATAAAAATGCACTTTACAGAGAGGTTTGGCACCATTTTGTCTTGCTTGTAAAAAACACTGCAGGCTGAATTTTTCAGAACAGTTTTCACTGAGTGCGGTTTTGTTGGTTTGAACAGTGTATTTACCTGGTTTGAGTCAATCAAAAAGACTCTATACCCTCGAGGATTTTGGTTATTTTGAAAGAGTTTAGATGTGGAAGGATGTTGTTTGGGCTTGTCTTTCTATAGCATGTGAAATCAGGGCAGTGTGTTTAAAGGTTTGTATAAGCACCATAGATTTGTAATCTCTAGACAATAAATAAATTACCAAAAATAATAAAAGGATAATCAGTTTTATTAACTACAGTATATATATATATATATATATATATATATATATATATATAACATTTATGCAATTGCTCCGAACTTGATGTCAAGTTCAAATTGCTAAAGGTGATTGAGGATTTTAGTACTTGACTTTTTTCAGAGGATTACACTGGCAACCTTTAAATCCCTACTTCCCAAGACCCTAAAAGTGACTAAACCATTTTTTTTCAAACAACATCAATGTCAAATTCCAGTTGCTAGAGCCTTTAACTCAGCAGGGAGTTTAGAGATTTGTTTTCCACTATAGTAATGAGAATTGTGTTGAAATATCATGAAAATATCAATGTTAAAAATTTCACAATGTTAAAACTCTTAATCTTCCTAAAAAATTCTTAGAATAAAGTAAATGAATACATTTGATTTATTTATATTACGAACAGGGTGGGTTCTTGAATTTGTCATTTTATTTGTATTCATCAAACAATCCTTAGAAATCTTTATTAATATTCAGCTGGGCTGATAGTGAAATACTCTGTGTGACTCATAAACAGGTACTGACATTTAGTCTTGGAATTTGAGGAATGTTTTTGGAGTAAATGTTCTCATCATATGAATGATTCACACTAGAACGTTGGATGAATGTTACACTGAAACAACAATGATAAAAAATGTATGAAGAATATTACAATAGATTAAGAGTATCTGAATGACACAGTTGTTACATATAGAGATCTCCATTACCACCTATCAAACAAGAATCAGTTTTCAGTAGAAGAACAGTGTTTGCCTGAGGCTAAACATTCCTAACATATCAATAGATTCAATGTCCCTCCTCAAAAAAGAGCCTGCATAAAATTGATGCTTAGTGTGACATATGACCTTTTCCTTACATCACTTCCTGTATTCAAAATGTTTCACATCTTTCAACATTATTGTCTAATTCCACTTTTTGTGGAATTGTTAGAGGCCTAGTCATTCTAGGTTCTATGAGTACATGAGTTTGTAGTTTTCCAATGTTTAACTGCCATGTCGAACTCACAAATACAGACACACAAACGTCCGCTGCCACACATTGCGTCCAATCGGTTCACCGAATATTTTACTAGCTGAGACAATCAAATCAATATTATCAGATGACTATACAACAAATGAATGCAGTGTAATCTCTATGTTTGAGACACCGTTTGATGAGCTCAGCCACTAGGAAGTGCTTTTAGGAAATTTGAGGGTTTTAGCAGCTTTGCTCTGTGGAAAGGTAATGCACCAGCAATTCAAATAATTTTCTCGCTAGAGGGTCATTGTTCATTCATTAACATTCCTACTGTGAAAGGCTACCTGCTAACACCTTAGCGCTAAGAGTTCTGCCAGGAGAGATAACCAAACAACTTCTGTTTGCTTAGACTTTGCACTGCAAATTGTGTTTATTTTTCCAATGGAATTGAGACATTGAAAGTCAACTTTGTTAATATGGTAGAAGTGTAACTTTTAAATTAGAACCACAATTGATACTTGGTTTCACATTTTATCATGTCCTTTTGCATTGTAACTGCTCTGGCTCCGCTGTGTTATGATAGAGGGCTCCATGATTTATTATTTAATTGCTATATGTGACGAGGAGGAGGGCAGGGCAGCTGCATGTGGCTCTCTCTCTCCCAAACTGCTGCATTCCACTGCATTTATCCCTCTCCTCGGCTGATTAGCCCAATTGGGGGCTGGGCATGCATAGTCACGGCCACGCCCTCCTCATCGCATTATATAGCACTTATATAGATTCTAAGCCCTCCATGTGTCTGTTTTGCTACGGCTCTCTTGAAGTCAATCAACAGCATCTTTATTAGGTTACGGTCTGGGCTCTGACTAGGCCACTTCAAAAGGTGGATTTTCTTTTTTTGAAGCCATTCTGTCATAGATTTACTTCAATGTTTAGGTTAATTGTCCTTCTGCATTAACTTCTTCTAAGCTGGTGTACAGCCACCCTGACATAATCCTGTATGATATCTTGATTAACTTGGAAATTCATTTTCCCCTCAATGATGACCCTGAAGCACCAAATCAGCCTCAAATCTGGTTCCCAAACAATTCAACCTTAGTTTCATCAGTCAATACATATTTCCAGTAGTGTTGTGGAGTGTCAAAGTGGTCTTTGGCAAACTTCAGGCACGCGGCAATGTTTTTGTTGGAAAGCATGGATGTTTTCCTTATAGTAGACTCGTGAAAAGAGATGTTATCCAGTTCCAATAATTCCTTCAAGTCTTTAGCTGTCACTTTAGGTTTCATTTTATCTCACTGTGAATTCTGCGGTGTGCCTTTTGAGTCATCTTGGTTGAACGGCCACTTTTAGGGAAAGTAGCCACAGTACTAAATCGTCTCCATTTATATTCAGTTTTACTAACTGTGGACAGATGTATAGCTAAGTTCTTCGAATAACTTTGTAACCCTTTCCAGTTTTATCCAAAGCAACAATTCTTGATTTTAGGTCTTCTGAGATCTCTTTTTTTGCGAGGTATGGTCCATGTTAGCAGATGCTTCTTGTGAGTAGCAAACTCAAAATGTTTGAGTGCTTTTTATAAATCAAAGTAGCTCTATCCAACACCTCCAATTTAATATTAATCTTATTTAATTAATTGGATGCCAGGTTTGCAAACTCCTGACTCTAATTAGCTTTTATTGACATCATTGGCCCTCGGGTTCACACACTTTTTCCAACCTACACTGTGAATATTTGAATGAATGATAAATGTTGTGCACATATATAGCGCTTTTTTTAACCTTAGCGGTTTTCAAAGCATTTTACACTTTGCAACAAAATCACATTCATTCTGTCGTACTGTTGTTTGTACTAATTCTCAAGCAGAAAGCAGAATGGAACCATTACAAATCTGTCAAATTAAAAAAAATAGATATTTTTTTATTCCTCCAATACTTTGTTGTGGCCACCCTGAGGGTCTCATTACTCTTAGTAACACATTTCCATTCCTTCTTTTCTCTTTGTTATTCTATCGGGAAGACACGCAGGCTTGAGTGAGGTTTATGATGCCATTTATTTGATGAATGTAGAACAGAAAAGTAATGTCTCTCTTTGGTGTAGGCCCCGTCCGGCGGTCCGAGGGAGTTGTACTCGGAACCATCATATCCTGCCGGAGATAGGAGGCAGGGGCGAGGAGCCTACCCCCGTGCGGGACGGGGCTCAACTGGTGGTGGTGGGGTGGTGGAGGTTGCCATCTTAGCGCACTGAAACAGCAATGTGATAGATTGGGAGCAGACTTATAAAGCAATGGCTTACCTGCGATTGGCTAGGAATTACCCAGCTAATAGTGTGATGATGTACAGCTGCTAGTCTTCCCGCTAGAACTACGCTGCGCTCACATTTCTTGTAATTTGTCATTTAGGATTATAGTGTGTTCAGTACACCATTACTGAACTAATTATGTAACTGCTGTGTTCACAATTGTGTAATGTAAGGTCGAGGGACAACAACAGACACATTTCCAGTGGTTTATTATGTTGAAAGCAGTATTAAGGTAGTTTTTCAATGATGTCTAAGTAATCTGTGTGTGTGTGTGTGTGTGTGTGTGTGTGTGTGTGTGTGTGTGTGTGTGTGTGTGTGTGTGTGTGTGTCAGTCTCTCCTGCTGAAGATGGTTTGCTCATCCTGAGCAGAGATTCCAGTGGTGTGACTGAGAACACTGGACAATATGGACGATCACCCTGGTCTCTGGATCAGCAGACTGCAGACAGACAGATATATACTGCTCCAGTGCCTCAGAAACAGGTAATACAACATATACACTCAATGAGAAAATATAATGGAATAGAATAGAATTAACATATTACCCAGATAATTCATCCACCTTCACAACATAATTAAACACAGTAATGTCATTCTGATGTTTGGTAGCAAGAAATAGGGGCGAAATATGACAGTCATATGCAAATGTCAGAGACAGTGGGTGTCTCAATCAGTTTCCAAGAGCAGTAGTCCAGGGACAGTGCTGGGTGTATTACTTGTGAATTATAATCAAGTACTGAACAGATTAGAATAGATTTAATAATTCACTTTGACCCTGTCTGAATAATTCTATATTGCTTTCAAGTAAATGTACATGTACTGATGTAGCATGTATGCTTTTATCCAAAATGGCTGACAAATACTAGAATAGAATATAATAGAAGTCTCTATTGCTAAATGACAAGTGCATTTGGAAATTATTGCAGATAATAATAATTAAAAAAAAGCATTATCTGATGACTCATTATTCATGTATTTTGTGATTCCATTCTACTGTAAGTAACAGTCATTTCCGTGCATGTGTGTGGTAGCATGCGGCTCTATACAGAACAGACAGTGTTGAGTACAGATCTCACAGTGCAGAGATGGATGGTGGGACGCATGCTAGCAGTGATATCATGCCATCAACACCAGCTTTCCCTATCTCACCAACCACCCCATACGGTAACACACACACACACACACACACACACACACACAGAAATAATTCTCAACGATACTAATTCTAATTTTCTGAAATAATATAAAAATGTTTATTGTATTAATCTTGAGATGTACTGTATATCTAAATGATATCAAGAGCTCCAGGTCCCATACGCATCTATGCACCTCTATATTTAATCTACTGTATATGTGAACTATAGAAACCACATTAACACACATTAATGTGTGCTTTTTGTATTGATTTATAGTTCTCTTGTTTTGTTTTTAATAATAAAGCTATATCTCTTTATCCATCAACAGTAAAGACCATGATGAACTTTTCACAGTACAGACAAAGTCCATCTCCCAGCATACCTTCATTTGGATCTTATAGACCTGAGCATGGTAAATTAAATCTTTTCATTGATATATTTTGTGGATACAACATTTAAAACTGCAAGGCATATTAACTGGGATTGGAGAAAGTATTTTAACATTGGTTCTGTCAATCAGTTCTAATATTGAATTGAAATAATGACATGATATTTCAAATAATTAATTAAATTAATCCCAATTAATATAATAGGGTGGTTCTCAACCCGAGGGTCGGGACTCACTAGGGTGCCTCAGCACACTTCCAGGGGGGCCACAAGATCTCTTACAATTATTTGAAATAGGACAGATCATTATCATTTTATATAATTATAATTCAACTTACTGAAAATGCAAAAAATGTAATAACACCTTCCACTGCTTGAATATACAGTTTTAGACATTTCTGGAATCATTAGTTTTAAGGAAATATCTTATAATAGATATATCTTCTAATATAAATATCTAATGGCCTATATGTGGGGCCTTTGAATCAAAAAGGTTGAGAACCACTGATCTAATATATCAATATTTGCAGAGAAACGCACGCAAATAAAAATAATCCAACATATAATGATAAAATGATTATAAATAATCTAATTTAAATGATTAGACATATAATATAGGCAATATATTTAATCATTCAAATTAATTTCATTTTTGAGGCAGACAAGTATTGCATTGAATAGGCAATATAAAAAGTGGCTTTCCATATTATTGAACATTAGCCTATTATTGGCCTACTGTCCTCAGCAATCCATTGCAAATGAATTCATCAATCTGTCAGAGGCAGACTTATTAAAACGGCTGTTTATAGTCTGAAAAAACACACCTCTAGCCTGTTGCATTGAGAGTTGGAGCGTCCAGCTGTGTTTGAGTGCAAGGAATCCTCATCTTAAATTGTCTGCAGTCTGAGACTGTAAGTGTGGTTTGTTTCCTCTACAGCTGTACGTCTGTACGGCTCGATTTTTGCTTACTGCCCCCTGCTGAAAACAGGTGGTACTTAAAGTTTGAATTGCTCTGATAGTAGTAAAATTCCTTATAACAGTCTGGGGACATGAATACGTTATTTTTAAATAAAAAATCACACTGAATTAATGTGTTAAATCGACAGCCCTAATTTTAACACACACAAAAATATACACTTCAGCTTTAATTATTTTGCCTTAATCTTGACCAAGTTTTTGCTTTTTTTTAGAAATGCGAGCTGAAGCAGATATTATGGGACGCACTCCTTTGCCTTCAGATGAAGGTTCACAACATCCCACTCACAGATCTTACCATCACTCTGCTACCATTGGTGGAATAATGTCTTTCTCTGACAGGTACAGAAAACATAGGAAGACCTGAAATACCTTTTAATTGTATGATTTAGATTTTCCAATCCATTGATGAAATTCTGCAAACATTTTATGGCTCCTGTAAAACATTGTTTGTTTGTTGTTGTTGTTGTTGTTGTTGTAGTTCATCATCTAAGCCACAGTTGGTTCATCAGTCATCCCTTTCTGCTCATCCCTCTGACTCAATGAACTTCACCCACAGTTCTATCCCATCACATAACCCCATTCCGGCCCCCAATGCCCACAGTTCTCCTCTCAGCACCCAGAGGGCCAAAGTATTCCAGCATGCCCTGGGCCACAGCACCTTACATACCTTTGAGGAGCAGTTCAGCTTCAATCAACCAGTGGAAGGACTGAACTACCACCAGCAGCACCCCCATTCACTAGAGCAGAGAATGCCATCAGATGGAGAAAACTCCCAAGATTCAATTTCTCCAGCTCCTAGTGGCTTCTCGAGTCCCCACAGCGGGAGTTCTTTGAGTATTCCCTTTCCAAACGTGCTGCCGGAATTGCAAGCAAGAGGAAACAGTATCAGCTCTTCCTTGCCTCTACCAGGTGAGTAGTTGAGACTGCGCCCACCTGCTAATTCAATCATGTTCTTACCAGGAGTCAGATTTGAACAATTTGAAAATTTTACAGATGTGCTCTCAAGCAAGCAGTTGACGGTCAAGTTTGTCCAGGATACCTCAAAATATTGGTACAAACCAGATATTGCAAGAGACCAAGGTATTGAAACCAGTCTGATACTCAAATCACACTATTTTTCATGTGACTTCCTTCTGTTCTTAGGTTACTTTTGAATCAACTTATGTTCCAGAGTTGTGGGTCATCTTGATTCTCTTGGGGTTAATCCTTCACAGTTTATTTGAGTACATGCCAGATTTATTTGACCTGGATTTTAATTTCTCCATTCACAAACAGCTATTGCAGTGCTAAAGGACAAAGATCCTGGCTCATTCATTGTTCGAAACAGCCACTCTTTTAGGGGTGCATATGGACTGGCCATGAAAGTCACAACACCCCCTCCCTCTGCTCTGCAGCAAAGCAAAAAAGGTAAGCATTGAAATGAAGGGATGCAAACCTGTTGTTGCTGATCGTATGCTTACACACATATCTGCAGAACAGTTCATATTTCAACCCTACACCAGACCTACAAATCTAAATTTTTCTTCCATCTTTTGCTTTGCTTACTTGGTCATTCCTCTCTTTAGACTTTGATGGGTTTTTTTTTGTTTGGCTACAATGAGACAGATTTCTAGCACTCTAAGCAGGTTACAAGTGTTACTAAGTGCTAAAACAAAAAATGGCTTAATTTTGTCAGCAACATTCCACTTTAACCAAGTAAAAGTACAAAGTGACTGCAAGTAAAAGTGGCCCAAGACTGCCAAAGGATGTTGAACATCAGGGACCTCAGTGAATACAATAGCAACGTTTCCACTATCGGGCCAAAAGAGCTAGTGTGTGCCAGAGCCAGTTGCATTCCCACTGTCATGCCTCCTCGGGGCCATCTGCTAAGCGCCCTGGCCTGCCTCTTCCCCTTGGGCCAAAGAAGGCCAACTGGGGATTGAAGTGGTGTCAGTGTCAAAGGCGGAGTGTCGCTGAGTCAGGTCAGATGTTTCAGCAACAAGATACTCATCCCAATTTTTCATATATCTTCACCTTAACACATCTTCACCAGCTAGCATCTCTCCTTCTATTTTCAGTCACAGGGTTCATTTAAATATTCGCTGGCCAGTCGAATGGAGTTGAAGCTTGTGGTTGTGTCTGCCAGCTGACAGCTATTAATGACCGAACTGACTCAACTCCCTGCTGAGATACTGTTCTCACCAACTAAAATTGAACTTCTGTTGTGTTTGAACATATCATGTGTAGCCGGTCCTACTCGCCCCTGCTCCGAACGGGACTCGAACCGACATCTCCGGCATGCGCGCTAACGAGGAGGCTAAAGGCTACAGCCTCTAGCGTCAGTCGCTAGTGCACCTCTTGAGGTCAGGAGAGTGAGGTTTACACACTGCACAGCTATCTATCAGCTGGCTCCCATAACACTCACCCCCCTAAACCTCACTCCCATCCGGGTCACGGCAACAAATGTAGCCGGTCCTACTCACCCCGCTCCGAACGGGACTCGAACCGACGTCTCCGGTGTGGGAGGCGGGTGCGCTAACAAGGAGGCTAAAGGCTACAGCCTCTAGCATCAGTCGCTAGTGCACCTCTTGAGGTCAGGAGAGTGAGGTTTACACACTGCACAGCTATCTACCAGCTGGCTCCCGTTACACATGCAGTTGTTGGGGAGAGCTCTTATGGTCTTGTCAAGTCTTGAGCTCGTCCAAAATCAAGTTGTTACGAATTGACTAGAGAGATGCCGCCTTTAAACACAAACACACACACACACAAACCTTTGTTTTCGCTGAGCTTTCAAGCCTTGTGGCCACCTGTACAGGCAAAATCACAGATATGTGCCTTACTTCAGAAGGTCTTTTGTGAATGTGAAACTAAACCCTGCACAAAGTCCTAAGCAATGTCCTTCCTTGCTGTGACTCATAAAGAAAGAGAACCAAAACGTGTTGCAATGAGAGAAGTGTCTGTAATCTGTGCTCACATTTAGTCTTTAAATGCTTTAATTATTTTTACTGTCACAGATCAATACACCCTTTAAATATTCTTTTTGATGCTCTCTCTCTCTTTCTGTCTCTTTCATTCTCAGGAGATCTGTCCAATGAGCTTGTACGTCACTTTCTCATTGAGTGTACACAAAAAGGGGTTCGACTCAAGGGATGCCCTAATGAGCCATTCTTTGGTAAGTCCTCTCTCAATCCTGCCATTAGACCATTGATTGAGTTATCTCAGAACAGTCAAGTACAATTGTATTTATGATTCATTTAGCTTTTATGCAAGGCTACTTAATACTAATCTACTTGAGGCATGCTACAAAATACTTAAGAGGCTGTAACATGATAATTGCTTTAATACAAAGTACCAAAATTGCTTAGAAAAGTACAAGCTAGAACAGAGATATAGTTGTGACACACCTTTTTATTAAAGGAATGTTCCAGGTTCAGTTGAGCTCAATCGACAGCATTTGTTGCATAATATTGATTACCACAAAAATGTATTTTGACTCCCCTTTTTTCTCCCCAATTTGGAATATTGACACAAGACATAAAGGATATGTGTGTTAACATGATGTTAAACCTTTTCTGTGTAAAGTTATAGCCAATTATACAACAACATTACCATGTCGATGTATTGTCAACAAACCCTAAACCACTAAAATGACACTTTAAACAACTTTATAGATCAAAGTTTTAACAGAATAATTCATGCAAGTGCTTTTATAAAATGAGAAGTATTCTGTATTCAAACCCTCCAAAAATTGGCCACATTCACTTCTATTGTATGTTATTCATTGAAACCCAGATATTAGCTTTTTTTTTTAAGAAAAGGAGGAATGAGTCTAAACTAACTTTTGTGGTAACCAACATTATGCCACAAAAGCTGTCGATTGAGCTCAGCTTGTATTGAACCCAGAACATTCCTTTAATGGTTAAACAGTGCAAGTCACAGACTTCTTTAGCTGTTTCTTGAGGATAGAGTTCTCTACTCTTTGAAGTACTGAAGTTCAGTACCTTGAACTTAATGCAGATAGCAACTGGCAGCCAGTGGAGCAAAACAACAAGATGAAAGGCTGGCTTAAAGAGCACTGGTTGTGGCTAAAATAGCTGGTTTGTTTTTTTTTACATTGGGAAGGTTGTGCAAGATTACTTGCTTGAAAAGGTAACTAAGCTATTATTATACATTTAAGCATGCTACTTTATTTGTTACTTTAAAAGTAATCTGATTACTTTACACATGTTTGTTTTAATGGGTTACCCCTCACACAAAAAGTTCATAATTGTTGAAGACGATGTGTTAGATTTTGCCATAGAGCTCTGTTCATTTCTAAGTGTGTGCACGTGTATTTGATTTATTTGTCCTACAGGGAGTCTCACTGCTCTGGTGTTCCAGCACTCCATCACTTCTTTGGCTCTTCCTTGTAAACTCATTATACCTGATAGAGGTAGGAGAAAATTATAATATTTTTTTAACACCACAAGTACAAAACTGACAATTACAAAGCATTCTCCGTGTCTCATTGGGTCTATTTGTGACTAAAATAATGTTGTATGTTAGATAGAAAAATAAATGTTCATTACACAGAGATATATTGGCTGCATGCCAATTCGCATACTAGCTGTCCTAAAATAGTAAGTGAGAATACAATTAGTAGATAAAATTAGCATGCCAAAAGTGCCCGTATGGTAGACAGTTATAGAAAAATGTCCTGAAAGTGAGGCGTTGATGAATTTTAACTATACACCGATGAGTCGAAATATGTCTAATATGCTGTTGGTCCTCAGCGAGTCACAAAAACAACGCTGACCCGCCGAGGCATGGACTCTACAAGACCTCTAAAGGTGTCCTGTGGAATCTAGCAGCAGATTGTACAGGTCATGTAAATTGTGAAGTGGAGCTTCCGTGGATTGGACTTGTTTTTCAGCATATCACATGCTCAATCAAATTGAGATCTGGTGAATTGAGGCCGGGACAACACCTTGAATTCTTCATTGTGTTCCTCAATCCATTCCTGAACAATGTGTGCAGTGTAGCAGGACACATTATCCTGCTGAAAGAGGCCAATGCCATCAGGGAACACCATTGCCATGAAGGGGTGTACCTGATCTGCAATGATGTTTAGGTAGGTGGCACGTGTCAAATTGACATCCACATGAATGGCCGGACCCTGCGTTTCTTCTGCAGCACCAAGGTCCATAACCATCATTAACATATTCGATGACTTGTGCCACAGTAGATCTTCTATTGGTTTGCACCAGACAGGACAGCCTTCATTGCCCTTGCATGGATGTGCCTTGGGAGCCCAACACCCTGTCACTGGTTTGTGGTTTGTTCCTCCTCAGACCACTATCGGTAGGTACTCACCACTGCTGACCGGAAGCACCCCAAAAGCCTTGCCATTTCAGAGATGCTCTGACCCAGTCGTCTGGCCATAACAATTTGGCCCTTGTCAAAGTCGCTCAGGTCTTTACTCCTGCATTCAACACGTTGACTACGAGAACTGATGGTTTGCTTACATCTAATCTACCCAGACCTTGACATGTGCCCTTGTTAGGAGATGATCAACATTATTAGCTTCACCTGTGAGTGGTCATAATATTTTGGTTTAAGTCAGTGTCTACTAGCTAATAATGTTTCAACATTCTCTTTATTAAAAGTTGAATATTTGGACAAAATGTATTTAGGATGATTTCCAAAAGTTTTTACTGTACACATTCAGATATAAGTAGTAAAATCTCTGAATTGATGTTAGATATACAGTATCGTTTTACTAAACATTGTGAACCATTTCACCACTGAGTTTTCATAAGAAAAGACATTATTATGAATATTTCATTACACTAACGTATTATTCTATGTACACATAGAGAGTCAGATAACACTCACTTGTTTCTCCTCAGATCCTCTAGAGGACGCAGTAAGTGCGTCTTCACAGTCCATCACCAATTCTGCAGCTGAACTCTTAAAACAAGGAGCAGGTGCGTCTCGAACTTCAGCACAGAACAGACTGACTGTCAGATCCTTTAACAATAATAGTAATCATCTATTGATGTTTTGTTGTAGCGTGTAACGTGTGGTTTCTGGGTTCGGTGGAGATGGAGTCATTGACTGGATATCAGGCTGTGCAGAAAGCCACCAGTGAGATTCTGAGCACAGATCCGCTGCCTTTATCAACTGTTGTGCATTTTAAAGTCTCCTCACAAGGCATCACACTCACAGACAACCAGAGAAAGTAACTCACTTTGTTTATAGGCTATACATCATCTCTCATATTGATACCCGTGTAGCATCACCAAACATCTCAAATCACTTAAATGTCTCGCCATTACTTCCAATGCTTTTCTTGTTCTCTTTCTAGACTGTTCTTCAGAAGACACTATGCTGTCAACACTGTCATATTCTGTGCTCTGGACCCTCAGGACAGGAAGTGAGTCGTTTCTGATTTTTATCAGTTGCACTGATCTTTAGTAACTAATTAGTAACTCTTTAAACATTGTATTGTTTCTTTTTGTTCATTTCAAGATGGAAAAGAGATGGTTGCACCTCAGCCAAGTAAGTCCTTTCATTTTTATTCGAATATGATTTGAGTGAAATTGACTATAGTTGCTAATTTCTAAATTAATTTCACTGTTATTGGCGAATATTTTATAGGGCTTTGAAACGAGTTATTTCTCATTGCAGGATCTTTGGCTTTGTGGCACGTAAAGCTGGTAGTGCCATGGAGAATGTCTGCCACCTGTTTGCTGAACACGACCCCGAGCAGCCTGCAAGCGCTATCGTCAACTTTGTCTCCAAAGTGATGATTGGCTCACAGAAGACTTGATGTCGTCAAGATGATACTGCCTGTAGACCAGTGTAGATGGCCAATTTGTCAACACTAAAGCATTAACATGACAACTACCTTGAGGGAAATGAGGGATTCACTTTTTTTCCCAGTACGTACACTAAAATGAGAAACCTTCTGAAAATGTACAGTATTATGTATATTTATGTATTGAAAATGTATCTATTGTTTATGCAGACTTTTCAAAAGGAATTATGAATACTGAAAATAAAGCTCAATATATGCGTGTACGAACAAGGTTTTTTTATACTTTTAGATTATTTTAGCTGTTAAGGGTTAGTGTTCGATGACTTTATTGATCTATACTACTGATGACAAGACCAAAAACTTCTTTATAATGTCTCTATATTCTTTACAATCTCTATATAATTTTCTATATGTCTATACATTTTGATCAATGTTATGTTCAGTAAGTTTTTTGCTAGCAGATTTACATTTCATTTGGCATATTTTGTTTCTCACAGAAAATAAAACAAAAAACTGAACATATTTGACATCTTATGCATGTAAAAATTCTGTAAATTGTCTTTAGTGTATCTGTTCAAGGCTTGTTTACTAAATGTAAAACAATCATCCTCAATATTGATGATCAATACCCTGAAATAATCAGTCGTATCTGTTTTTCCACGTTGGTTTGGCATTTTGAAGTGAATGGCTAAACTGAAGTCAGTCTTTCTGAACATACCAACTTAAAACATATTTATTATTTGTAAACCTTTATGCATTCCATTGTTGAATGACTGTACCCTTTATTTTCTCATGATATATCTCCTCCTATGTCTCCTACAGTTTGTAATATCAGAAATGTGTATTTAATCAAAATGCTGACAAATGATAAATCTATTATACTATCAGGAAGCATTTTATGCTTTTTGTTTTTATTATTCATTTATATGATTGACTTCATTTACCACAAGCAACAGTTTGGTGCTCAGAGCAATTGGATTTGGATGTTCACACATTCAAGGATAGTTTAAATGAAAATTCGGTCATCATTCAATCACCTTCAGTGGTCCAAACCCATATGACTGCCTTTGTGGGTTTTGAACAGAATTTTACTGTCCAGGGTGATTCCCGACTTTGGCTCCAGGGATGGATGGATGGATGGATGGACGGATGGAACAAAAAAAGAGCAGCGTCAACATTCTTCATTAATACAGATTGAAACAACATATCGAAAACTGTGAAGCTATCCAATCAGATTAGCACTCACTAGATCAAGACAGCAGTTTCCAGATTTGTTTGCAATATGCATCAGACAGTTAATGAACAAACACTGGAACTGAAATTAGGGTAGGGTACCTATAAAGGGTCCCTTTTGCCCTTACTGCAGTGTCATTGCACATCTTTACACTGCATGTATCTCTATTTTAGTACTTCAAGTTTTTATCACTCACTCAAAATCAGTCTGAATACGTTGCATCAAACGCTAATAATATACATTATAATTACTGCCCATTAGTGACCGCTTTGAATACCGAATGACAATGTTTCCTTTCAATTATTTATGGACAGATGAGCAATAATGGAATATTTTATACTCTAAAAGATACACAGTCTTTTTCCCCACATTTCACACCTAAAGAAAAGTATAGTACAAATATGTTTATACTCAAACCACACATAAGCAAAATATATTTCACACATATTCATCTGGAGCTACACACAGAAACCTGTCCACTTACACAGACCAAGGACAGATTAAGATCTGAGCCTAATTGCCCCTATGGTTAATCCGTGCCTGGCATAAACTTGATCACTGCATACCAAATGCTTGGGAACTATGTTCTTGGGAACTATACATTCAAATTTGTATATTTGGCCCACATACCACATTCATGTAACTCAACATACTGCATATAGAATTACAGCCCGCCCAACCATTATCCAAAATTCATTTGCCAGAGGTAAAAGGGACCAACTCCAGAAAGTGGCCAAAACTCATCGATAACTTATCCTGTAGACCCTAAAACAATAGCAACTCTCATACGTATCTCACGCAGCTGAGTTCAAAAGTTTGCATCCCTCCTCACTTTGAAATAGCAAGACAAAATGAACAAGAAACTGATATTTATATATAATAGACACAAAGGAAAAGCACTGAATGTAGAAAGTGTTTATTACATTTAATTGTCAGCCAGACAAAAATAGATTAAGTAAAACATATGCAAATATGTCAAATATTTAAGTATATATATATATGGGAACAACTGAATGTGCTGCAGAAACCACATAACCAAGCAATAAAAAGTACTAACTTTTTAAGAAACATACTAACAGGTTGGTAAACTATTTTTTCTTAGTTTATGTTGGTAAACAAGTATTATTTTAGGCTTTCTTGTATGAACCTCAATGTTGTGTGATTGTATTCTGTCTGCTTATATAGTGTAAAAAGATACAAATAAAAATCAGTACTATGGATTAACATGTTGTAAAGGTTCTCTTCTCTTTCTACCGCCCTCTCGATCACTAGCCAGATGAAACCACCGTCTAATAACTTTTTCCACATCTAACTCTGTTGCCTGAGTACACTGTGGATTTCTTCTTACAGCCTCTAGGAGAGGAGAACACAGATACATGTATAAATAATCAGTAGATGAAATCCAACTCCTTTAGCACATACTACAGTACATGACAGCAACTAGCCAAGAACAAAATGGTGGTCCATCAACAGATGACTAAAACTTCTAAAAAAAGATTTTTCATAAAGAATAAAAGCACTCACCAATCACAACATTCTTAAGCTCCAGGCTTTGAAAAGATGTTTTTCCATTCACACCTCTCCAGTTGACCATTTTCGCGAGGTCATTTTTCATGGTTTGCTTCATGACTCTCCAGACAGTGTCCTTCACATCAACTCCACCCAAAAACCCTAGAGTAAGTACCTAAATAAAATAAGGCCAACAACATATGTGCATGTTTTGCCATCTTAAGTATATTTTCTTTTTTATTCATTTGAATCCATTTTCAGATTATTTATTGATATTTGTACTTCTTGTTCTCTCCTTTTCATATCGGTACTTGATTTTAAAGTTGACCTATCTATATTTTTATTTCTCTTTTTCATGTATACCATTTTGAGATGTAGTCATTCGAGTGACAAAAGTAGCAGATATGCATAACTGACACCTACCATTTTACTTCTTGTGTCTGGACAGGATCTGATGTCATCTTCTAGAGCCATTAATGAAGCAAGATCCTCAACCGGAAGGCGCCTTTGATCCAGATCATTGGCAGTTATGATCTCCCGCGTGTTATTCCTCTGAAGATCTTGAACCATCTTAATTAGGTCCCTTTGTTGCTCCTTCATAATTTCCTGATTTTTTAATAGGTCGTGTAGAATTGCTGAAACAATAAATACACTAAGTTAACACCGTTATGGCAAACAAGTCTTAACTTCTACACAACATATGATTAGGGCTGTCAACAGGACTGAAAAAAGAAAAATTCTAATTTTTCACTTAAATATTAAATATCAATTAAAATTTAAAGACATTATTTCAGGTAGGTGAAAACGTTCCCTGAAATGGGTGCATGATATTATCCAATTACCCAGATTTCTTCTGCTACTATGTCACTACTGACATCCGGACAATCTCAAAGCTGATAGGCTTTAACGACAACGTGTCACGCAAATTTCTCGCTTAAGTTGAAATATGTTGTTTCGTGCAGGAACACTGCATTTTATGAAATGCTGTGTCAGCTTAAAAGAAAATTCTACCTTTTAAACGCATCTCGAGACACCCGCATTCTTTTTTATTTGTTGCACTGCATCTGTTTTAGCCCAAGAATGCGATCGGTCTCAATGTCCTGCAAGTCAACGTCTTGCTTTTCAGCATTTGAATGTGCATTTTGATCAAATATTCACATTTTTATTTGACAGCCTTACATATGATAGCAAACAAGTACAGTACAAGTACAGTCTTCTAAATCTTACATCCCAGCATTGGATGACAGCACAAGATGTTTCCATGTCTCTGGTGCATGGAAGATTCTGGATCGTCCTGGTCACACACTGGCTGTTGCCATGACACTTGGTTCAGCTGGTCCTGGGATGGTCCGGCACAATTGTGCTCTTGCCACAATTGTTTGGCAGTCGGTTGTTGTGGCTGCTCTGATAAATGTACATTTTGCCTTAGTGATGACACTGAGATTTTGCTCCACCATTCAGGACTGAGGCATGCTGTTGAAGTTGCTTGACTCTGTGTTGCATCTGCAGATGTAAGCAGGTCTGCGTTTCGTCTTTGGAAAATAATATAGTAACAAAAGTTACATTGTGCTCATAATTAGGACTTTATTAAAATACAATGAGTCTCATGGAGGTAAACATTTCATTTATCTCTCATACAAAAATGGCATATGATACTGAATGAACACTTTGGCTGTTATATCATATTTTGATACACAATGGATGTTTCTGCAAATGCATACTTTCCTACTATAAACATGCCAATTAAGTAATTTGAACACAATGTGCACCGGTTTCACTTTAATTTAACGATCGGGTAATGGCAAATGTTTAAGAAAAAAGGTAAAAGTGGGTTCATTCACACATTGTTAATGACACATTATTTCTGTGGAGTGAAAGCCCAAACGGGACAATTAATCATCATAATTGCAATTATTTGTTTGACAATTAATCGTCAGCCAAATTTCATAATCGTGACAGCCCTAGTTATGGAGTTTTTCTAACAAACAAAGAGAGAACAGTCTAACCCTAATGCAACCCTATCCTCCTTGGTCATGCTCTTCTATGAGACCAGTTTACCTGGAAGCCTTAGGATGCGCTACTTTTGGTGAATTTTGTTTAAAATATCTGAAAACTGCATCTGTATGATTGTACATGCTGGCAAAATATCAACTGTAATAAGTTAGTCTATCGACAAGGATCCTGTGATAATAATCTCACCTGTAGTAAGTCGGTCTATCCAATGGGATCTTACTACAACCTTTGGAATGTGAAAATATCATTTTGGTGAAATTTTGTGATTGGATTGAATTGAATACTCATTATTGGACTTCCTCTAAAAATCAAGCAGATTGGAACATTTTCAGTCATAATTCTGCAGCCACACCAAGTGTTGACTGTTCTGTGTACAATGTTATATGGCCCTTGTAGTACAGTTATACATTTTAAACCAAGTAGGCAAACATTATTTTTGTAAGATTGTTGCCTTCAGAGAGCACGGGGATAAGAAATGAATATCAAGCCTAAAACAACATTTTCCCTGCTTCATATAGGTCTTTTTTAGCCCTTTACATCAACATAATAAAGTTGTGGGACAAATTCTTTGCCGAGGAAACAAAATAATTTTCTTGTGGCAAGATAAGGATGTCGTTCCCTCAACATAATATCTAGTTGCCACAACATGTTATCACATTCTCACGAGTAATTATAACGTGGCAACGATAAAACTAAGTGAATCAAACCTGTCCCTTCCATGGTGTGAGCCAGGCATTGTTAAAGGTGCACTTTCCTGGGAAGCTACATTTTACATGCTAAAGTAGCTTACGTGAAAATTTGCAAAGAGAGCGGGTAAATGACAGTTAGCCTGAAAACGTAAATCCTAAAATGTGCACCCAAAAGCCTTGCTATTTCGGAGATGCTCTGACCCAGTCGTCTTGCCATAACAATTTGGCCCTTGTCAAAGTCGCTCAGGTCTTTACTCCTGCATTCAACACGTTGATTACAAGACTTCACTTCACCTGTGAGAGGTCGAAATGTTTTGGGTCATTGGTGTATATTCCAAGAAAGTTGTTCCATGTGGGCGGCTGCGGCTCAGGTGGTAGAGCGGGTCGGCTTCTAATCATACGGTTGGCGGTTCGATTCCCGGCCCACATGACTCCACATGCTGAAGTGCCCTTGGGCAAGACACTGAACCCCAAGTTGCTCCCAATGGCAGGCTAGAGCCTTGTATGGCAGCTCTGTTGCCATTGGTGAGTGTGAACGGGTGAATGGGACACAGTGTAAAGTACTTTGGTAACCTCTAAGGTAAAAAAAAAGCACTATATAAGTGCAGACCATGTGCTTAAACGGTGCTTGTTTAACAAAATCAGAGTAGATTCTTTTCACGGTTGTTATTGCGTCATACTGTATTTTCACATCAAAGGACAATGCCCATGTGCCCAGATGAAGAATGTTCTGAATGCATTCACACTACACACCTACATACCTAAAGAATGTACATTATTAACAGGCGAGAAGTACGTTCTTCATCAAATAGAGTACATACTCTGACAGTACACAATTTTGGATGCAAGCCAGACATGATGTGAAACAAAATGACATTAACTCATCCGCAATCATACTTGATTTTCCATTTTGGTGGCTTCAAGGATTCATTCTCCGCTTCGGACAGGACATCAGACTGCCGCTCTAGTCGAGGAATTTTCTTCTGTGCTTCATAATAATTATCTGTCAATGTCAAAATCCAAAAGTCAAACACTTACATGCTTTAACATGTTTGTATGTACTTACTCGCTAACTAATTGATTATATTTATACACACTTGCAGTATACATCACTATGATTGTGTATGGAGTCCAAGTCTCTTGAGGTTGCTCCAAATTTTTGATTGCCCTCTGAATTCTGTTATACTTGTATGGAGGCCAGAAACACACATCGTCCTTCACCCACATTGCAGGCACAACTTCCACTTCCTCCGAATCCAGAAAGCGTACTATATTGTACATGGTTTCTGCTAAAAATGCAAATAGATGTGTGAACCTAAGGGAAGGTCAATAATAAACTTTACACTGAACACGCTTGCCACACCCTGCACAACCAAAAAGACACTTCATGTGATCGAGACTAGCAGGAGCATCACATAAAACTGAAATTTCCCAAATATTTCATTCCTAATGAATAATACTTAAATAAATAAAAGATGAATTAAAAAAAAAAAAAGCACACAACAGTGCACCTCTACCTCTAAATGTAACTGTGCATCTGCACTGGTCCACCCTGCAACCAGAGATGACCCCAAGGTGGTAAAAAAAGATATGAGGAAGCATCACATTTTTTCAATGATTATTTTAAGATCTATGCATTGAATTCACTGATCAGTGATCGTGTCGTATTTGTGCTGTCCCAAATGACACACTTTGCACTCATCCATGTAATGTATAAATTTTCAAATTGTAGTATCATCCCGAATGGAAAACGTAACATATTTTTACTACACAGAAGCATTCGCCATTTAACAGCTGGCGGAAGTGACGTTTCAAAACGCATCTGACGCATTGCCGCTAACTTTACTACATTAGCCAACCTCAGTTCAACAATTCACACAGCATTGGGTGATGGTAAAGCATTCAACTTACATTTGTAAGTTGTTGTCTTCACAGAAGTTTGCTACATTCTCCATTATTAACAATAGACTCTTTCCACACTTCCAGGTTTTAGAAGTAAACAATTGCAGGGTAAACCTCAGTGAATAGGAGACCACGGCAAATGTAATTTTTGCTTACCATTTGCTCCGACATCAAAAGAAAAACACTACTACTACTTTCGACAACTTTCCGAATGCAGAAAAAAAGAGGGTGATGGATTATGACAGTCAGAAAAGACAAGATGGCAAATTTACTGCCTAATTACAGTAAATAATCATATTTAATACGTTATGAAAACTGAACACTTCTAATTTGTCGGTAATTTAAAAATTGTTATATGTGCCTAAATACTACATGTTAACTGATGTTGACAAATGGAAACTTATTGTAAAGTGTTACCAAAATACCTGCCCGGAAGTGGGCTACAGAGTAGGTTCCACGCAGAAGTACAAACCAACGAGTCTTTTATAAGGAAATGATCTATATTCATCGCATAACAATTGCAAATGACAATCCAGAGGTTCTCCAATAATCTTACGGCTCCTTTAAAGAAATACTGGTGGCCCACAAATGTTACCTTTTATCACAATTATATAATCAACTAGAAAATTGATTAAATGCAAGTTACATTTGTAACATTTTACAAAATTATATTTTTTTGACTATTTATTAAAAGAAATTATTTGAAATATGAACTCTGCCGTGACCATATAAAACCAGAGAAAATATTAAATAGAAACATTTCTAATACATTTATCCTACGTAAAGAATTTAGACATTTGCACATTGCCAAAAGTCGTCAATAAAAAAAATCAAGAATGGACACCAACCTCTTTGTTCATCTGTATCTTCAATTTTAATTTGTGAGATATAGTTTTCGGTCTCTGAGCCACTAGAAGATTGTCTCTCCTCCACTTCATCAAGTTCTTGACTTTCCTCTTTCACTTCCGTTAGGTCTGAAAAGAACACATGCTAGTGGTTATTATATTTAGTTTACAACAATCAAGGCCAAACAAGTTTTTATCAAGAAATAAATGTAGCCTCAAATTTAACGGAAGAGGTCAAAGTTGTTGTTTTGTGATCTTTTATGTTAAAAGGTAAATTCAGTCAACCTGATTTCAATGTCAACATATCTGATCGTTACGATCATTCAGAAGCAAAATAAATATCTGGATTATTTGTTAGCTTAACAGATTTTCTAAATCCTGAAATTTACCTTAATGTTCCTTAAAAGTCACTAATAAAGAATCACGAATGGAAATCAACCTTTTTGTTTCTCAGCATCTTTTAATTCTGCAGGGATCTGGATCACAAATACCCTCACTATACTCTTTAAAACCTCCATCTTCACAACAGTGTTTACACTTTACTACCTAGACTCTTCTCAGCTCATCCTTATGTCTTCACTTGTAGGATGATGGAAATAACGCTGCCAAGATTTATTGATGAACTGATTGGCTTCGATGAAGGTGTGAACACTATCGCTGTGTGGTTATGAATGAAAACTGTCGGGGCAGAGATGTTTGCAAGCTTATTTAACAATTGGCCAGTGTCAGACATGACGTTCATTCAGTTCGGCATGTGACTCAATCTCGTGAGATAAAATGAGAGAAAGCAGGTCTATTGAAAACGGCATAACACAATGACAGTGTAATATCTGTGCTCAAATCATAACCCCCAATTTATGAATGTTTCAAAAATGAACGTGATATGGTGTGTACGGGACCGTCTGAAAACCCACTGCGCTTAAACGTAGGTTAATTAAATTGACTAGCACGTTCAACATAAACACTTTATTGTGATGGCTGACAAAAAATGCTATAAAATGCTATTTTCACATTCCAATGGTTGTAGTAGGTTCCCAGTAGGATGACTGATTAAAAGGTCATATTTTTTTCCAGCTACCAACTACAAACATTGGGTGTAATATTATCATTTGGGTGAAGTTTAGAACTGTTTTGTTTTTTGTTTTTTTCTAAAATCATATAATACTCTGTCCATATAATGGGATATACTGTTGTCAATCTATATAATAGCTTACACCAGTTGAGCCGTTCAGTTTGTAGTCCAAAAACACTAAAGAGAGGATTAGCATTTTTTAACCCATGGGTTCCCGCAGAATTTTCCTATGGGGTTTTTTTAATGACAACTTTGGATTTATGAGTAAAATAAGGTCTGTGGTAAACATTACTTGAAGATAATCGGATGTTACCTAGATGCTAGTTAAGAATTATTATGTTCTCTATTTCCTGTCACATTCACATACTTGTGGTATTTGTAGTTCTTATTTAGCAATTAGTTATCAGTTAATTAGAACATTTATTTATTTTTGTTATTAACATTTTTACATATGAGGTATGATTGTATGTAATTTATGTTGTACAACAAAACATCAAAGTATCTTTAATATTTACTACAGACCTTATTTTACTCAGAAATTGAAAACCCCCATTATAATACATATATATCCACAGGAAATTCCAGAGAGAACCCATGGAAAAATTGCCTTCCAGGTTCACATTTACATTTATGCATTTGGCAGACGCGTTTATCCAAAGTGACTTACAGTGCACTTATTACAGGAACACAATGGTGGTGGCTGTGGGGATTGAACCAGCAACCTTCTGCTTACCAGTTCTGTGCTTAAGGCCACTACGCCCCACCACTTGAATTCTGAGATAATATTCTTCTCACCACAATTGTGCAGAGCGGTTATCTTAGTTACCATAGACTTTTAGTTGTTAATTCAAACCAGTCTGGTCATTCTCTGTTGACCATGTCTTGTTGATGAGAGAGGTCAACAGAGAATGGCCAGACTGGTTTGAACTGACAAACTGACAAAATCTTGGACTTTAAAAACATGGTTTTAATGTTGTGTCTGATTGGTGTAGTGAGTGGTGGTGGCGTAGAGGACTAAAGCACATAACTTTTAATCAGAAGTTTGCCGGTTCGATTCCCACAGCCACTACACCATTGTGTCCTTGAGCAAGGCACTTAACTTCAGGTTGTCCCTGTAATAAGTGCACTGTTAGTCGCTTTGGATAAAAGCATCTGCCAAATGCATAAATGTAAATGTGTAGTCCTACAATGTGTAGGCTAGTAAGTCATACTATTTATATAGTTTGCAATCCAAGACCATTGAACACTTACAAAAATTATCATGGTTTTACTACAATATCCGTAGTTCAACTATGGTATTTCTAGAAAAAGCTCGATAACCTCCAAATTTAATTGATATATTCCAATTATTATGAAGGTTTATCAGAAATAGCACTCACATTGACTGAATATTTTATTTAATAATTCAAGTATCAATGTTACAAGGAAGGAAAAAAATTTACCATTTTGAATTTTTCCCTGCTTCCTCCGTGTTTCCACATACAATACAGTGGGAGTGTTCACAGAAGAGGTGGGTGTTAGTACGGCAGAGGTGGGACTGATACAGGTGGATGTACTATGAGTAGAAGTTGGCAGTAAAAGGAGTGTTGAAGGGGTGAGAGCAGATGTGCCAGCATCAGGAGGGGTAGAGTTAAGGCTGGGTGGAAGAGTTGCTGGAAAATCAGGTGGAAGAGGCTGGGTAGAGTTCTGCTTACAGGAACTGTCTGCTCAGAAAAAGAAATGCGTAACAGTTTATTATAGTTAGTTTTTATAGTATATAGTATATCGTATAGTTGTTCTTTGATCAGAACAGCAAAATCTCAACAGTGCAAGATTAAGTATACTAAAATTTTCTAGAATATTGGGTAACGTAGGAAATGTTCACACAGTGAATTCCAATTTGGAATTAATTCAGGAAATTACAATATTGTCAATCATTTTATATTGGCCACATTCACACACTATGTTTGTGTTTGAAAACGCATTGATTTTGCTACATTTGGGCTTCTCATCCATGCTTGAAAGTGTTTTCCTCCACCAAAAATGGAGAATTTCGAAAACGCTCTCACATTCTTTGGAAAATTATGATGTTTGAAAAGTGAAAACAGAGTTTTCAAACTTAAACGGATTAGTTTATCAGTACAATGCACAACAAATCTTACAATTACACTTACACCACAAACACGGTGGTAAAAGCCAGATTAAGGCAAGGACTTCAATGAAGCTGCTTTGAAATGCCATGTTTTGTTAAATGTGCTATACAAATAAAGCTTACTTGACATGAATGTAAGCCAATACTCTGCCAATATCCAGTATATACATATTTTTATTAGTGATCAAATGATGTATTCATTTGTTTGGAGAACACTGTCAGCTGATAATGGCACTTTTTTTAATAATACAATGATCAGGCAGTGATACAACCCAAAGATACTGAATTTTGGTAGAACTTTCATTGTTTGAACCCCTATCAATTAACAGATGCAACTAATTTGTAAAGAAGTATAAAATAAGTTATCATAGCCATTTTACTGTATAAGGTAAACTTTGAAGTAGTATGTTTAGGCATTTTAAAGATACCAGATTCCCAAATGCTGTTATTTACAGTTATTATGGCAAGATTTTACTACTTTACACATTCTTTTGTGATGAAAAATAGTTTATCCAAAAACATTTAAAGTATTCAGCAGTGTCGATTCCTGTACTATAATACCAATAAAAATACAAAGTGTTTGATATCATAACAACACTCTTCAGGACAGGTCACAGGTCAACAAGTGACCCTCACTATTCACTTGGTAGGTACAAATAAATACCTCTGACAATAGTGTCATACAGTCGCCGCATGACTTGCAGTGAGGGATGGCTTCGCATAAAACGGTCTTTCAACAAAACTCCTGATGAGCGCTGCCGGCCTTTCTGTTTGGTTATAAACAGCACTGGGGAGACACCCAGGACTTCCAACTTATGAAGCTGAGAAGAGAGAACAAAATGCTTTGAACAATAAGGGCAATCAAACTAATGGAAAAGACAGTCAAGATTGATTTATTTTAATAGACTAACTAACAATAAGCTTTATAAAAAGAATGGTAAATGTTCTGTTAATATCAGGGCAGTATTGATCGTTTTTGGTTCATAGGACATCAAAGTCTGACAGAACAGTAGAGCCAGAGAGAGAGAGGATCGGGACATGATACAGGAACCCGTGAGCACAACGGCCCTTTATTTATTGGTGATGAGTACGTGGCTACACTTCAGACAACAACATTGTTACTTTGATAATGATCTACAAAGAAATCAATAAAACTTACAAGCAAGTCCACAGAATTCATTATTTTGCAAAAATTGCCACCCTTTTTTAATTTGGCGGCCCACTGATTGTTGTATTTAATTATTTGGGCCTTCAGGTTTTTCTTTTGTGTAACCTTCATCCCGCAGTGATGGCATTCTTTGGAGGCATTGCCAATCACTTTGTTGCAAGCACTGCACTGGCGTGTTGTGGCTCCAGGTGCCATTCGTGCGTGTGAGGGGGACGGAGTGGTAGAGATTGTGGACGGAGATGGGGTTTGTGATATGAAGTAACTGCAAGACAGAAAGATTATTTAATTAAACTACATGGCAATTTAGGGGTTTAACAGAAAACTTTTGGGGAAATAGGCAGAAAAAAATTATGAAAAGCTGGAAACATAAGACCCAACTTGTTACTGTCTGAAATTAGTGTTGCATTAACAAATGTGAAATACATCCATGCAATATGTAAGCAAGAGTTTCAACTTTCAATAGTTAAATTAGTCTTCACTTACGAACATTAACCATGGATTCAATATACTAAAAGCGGAGTAACTGTGACTTTTTGTTTTATTTTTGGTAGGAACCAAAAGGAGCCAACTAGCAACAATGGTTTTTGTTTTTCGGGTTTTCCTGTGCTATTACTATGGTTGTACTACAAGACCACGGTTAAAATATGGTTACTGTAGTAAAACGATGGTAAATATTGTGGTTTCTGTGCTGTCACTATCAATACCATATTTGAACTATGGTTACTGTGGTAAACCCATGGTACATTTACGTAAGGGTTGTGTAATTCTTGCAAAGCTAGCCAATAGGAATTTCTTGAACCGTTATTACTAGCCAAAGGGACTGTTATTATCAGTAACTGATATAAATATGATGGATTTTCTCTCCTTAGCTTTGTAGCCATTAAATCACTGTTATACAACAGCGGCCTATGCAGAGCGGACAGATACTGTGCACTGTTGAAACGTAAAGGTGCCAACGGATTTATAAATGACACAGAATGGATTTTATATCGAACGTTAGGACGCTGTGGGACCGGCTACACAACTAGAAGCAACACAGGTATTGTACTGCCAAATCTTGCGACGGAGCGATTGATTGATATAAATGCTTAATCTCAGTGTAACGAGCTCTAAAATATCTAGAATTAGCTCGCTACCAGTTAGCATACCCAATTTCAATGGCATCTGGTCGGCTAGCGCAGGTTCCCTCTGAAGTACGCGATCCAGAGGATGCCATCTTCTTCTTCTTTTCTTCTTTAATATTTGATGGCGGTTGGAAAACCAGCTTAAGGTGCATTTCCGCCACCTACTGGGATGAAGTGTGGATCATCGATCTTAATATGATTATTCAAGTGTTTAATCTACATTACTGTTTGAATGGTTCTACAGTTTTCAGTTTAAGAGGTTCAACTCGTGATATGTCTGATACGAGTTCAATAGAAGACAGCCTCAGTTACTACAGTAGGCCTACAATAGCATGTCTATGCAATGCACACAATAACAGCATAAACTAAAAACATAAAACAAGGATTCAATAATGATGGGGATAAAATATACTTAATTAAAGCAACACTATGTAACGTTTGGCCATTTAGCGGTTAACAAATAAAACTGCATGTGTCTTGCGGAAGAACATTGTTTTGGTAATGACTAAAGTTTCTCTTCGGCTCTGCTCCTCTGTGTGGATGAATGTGGTTCGAGGCACCAGTGTACATGGTGATACAGGACATCTAATCAGAGCAAATGGACAAATAAATAACGAAAGAAAAGGAAAGACGGATATCCGAAAACATGTCATCTGAGCAAGTGCCATATCTTATGCGGTTGTTTTGACTTATTGGACACATTTATATTTTGAAATGTTTGTTGACATTAGACACAATGATTGCTAGTCTGATAAGGTCAAGTTTTTATAACTGCAGTATATTCTGGCCAAATAGACCATGGTAGTAACTAATTTATATATTGTCATAGTAACCAACCAGTGGTCAACATCATTGCAAGACTCGCATGTCTTTGGCAAATCTAGGACTAAATGATTTATTTATATAAATGATTGCAGTCATAAAGAAAAATACACACACGTGTGCAAACAAGTGAAAAGTTCTGCACTGATTACAGTATAATTATTGTATTTCACTACACACACATACACAGATGTGCGTGTGTCTGTGATTACACAACTATACATAAACCATATAAATAAGTTGAGTAAGACAAAAGCAATCTCTGGGTCACTTTTAAATCCTTTCAGATCTCGGAGTTGTAGTCACCTCTGAAAAGCCAAGCCGATGTTGATTAAGGTTTTATTACGGACTCTGTCGCTTTCCCTTTTTGCTTGTAGGCTCTGCTCTGTTCGAGGTTTCTTTGTTTTTACAACTGGTGATTCCCCAGAGGTTTGCCGATTTGAATGATCCATGGTCAATTTTTCTTGCTCGTTGTGAAGTCCGTCCCAACAGATCTCAAATTTAAAGAATTATTAGAGGTTTAACAAAGTGTATTTCGGTAAAGACATGGTTTGGAACATTTTTGTTGCACTAATTAATAAAAAAAAAACAATTTTAACAAAAAAGTTAGATAGTGTAGCTTTAAACGTAAACATAATAGCTTAAATGTGCAATTACAAGAAGTCAATTTCAGAAGTCATCCATATTGAACATATCACAGTAACCTCATTGGACAACGTAGATACATCGCATTCAGTTAACACACGAGTAAAGTTTGATTCATACATGAAAGCATGACAAGCAAAATAAGCTTCAACAACCCTACCAGACAACATATCCAAGCATTCAGTTTCACCAAACGGATAACAGATAAACACCCATCTAGACTGTAACAATGCTGTCCTGAACTGTGTGAGAGTTACTGAACTGTTAGTTAGTTTCTCCAGCCGGCACTGATACATGACGTATCAACGCAAGGTTAATGTCATCAACCAGTGATTTCATGTCAAATCGAACCCGACAGCTCAAAAATAAAAATAATTTAACTTACCGTAGTGAATCAGGGTACGGAAAGGACATTGTTTTAAACACTAATGGTCGAAGTACTCAATCAATAATGGCAATTTGTTTATTTTTCAATCTTGTTCCTCAAGTCTGTATCCTTCAAATATACTAGCAGAACTTTATATACTCTTGAATCCTTATTTATTAGACTCTGCATTGAAAGCTGAGTAATTCCTAAAGACTTTAGTCCATATATATAAGCTGTTCATACTTTATCAAGACATGTTCAACTGTTTCAAGAAAACCCACCAAGCAAAGTAACCAGATTCATGTTTGTATGTATGATGTAGAGTGATGATTAAGTGAGGAGTGTCCAATTCTGAGTAAAGATATTATGGTATCCTCTTTTCTATTGCCATAATTGTTTATTTCGAACCCAACTAATCTTTGGATATTATATAAATGTCACCCCTTTGTCTCACTGTCCCATTTTCCTTGCCACATCCTATTTACAGCCCCTTTAATTACTCCTTTTTCTTAAATTTTCTTCATAGGAACAGTAAGCTCTATATCAGAGTGCCTTAGAGCCTGTTTAGCTATATGATCCACCTTCTCATTTCCTTCTACCCCTACATGAGCGAGTACCCATAAATAGGAAATGACTGTTCTTAATTGATATATCCTGAACAGACTTTGAAGTATATCTGATAGAATGTCCTGCCTAGATGAAGATTTCCCAAACTTGATGCTGAGTAGGAGTCGTAACATATCACCACTTGAAGTGGATGGACGTCTTCAAATCCACTGAAGAGCCAATATGATAGCAAGCATTTCCGACATGTACACTTCTGCAGCTGTATGACCTGTATCGGGATCTTTAGATTTACATTTACATTTATGTAATAAATGGCAGACGCTTTTATCCAAAGCGACTTACAGAGTACCCTTATTACAGGGACAATCCCCCCCGGAGCAACCTGGAGTTAAGTGCCTTGCTCAAGGGCACAATGGTGGTGGCTGTGGGGTTCGAACCAGCGACCTTCTGATTAACAGCCCTGTGCTCTTGCCACTATGCCACCACCATTGAAAACTTGCCTGTTTGATCATTTATACTGTCTAACAGCTGGAGATCAATCACAGGCTTTGGGAAAAGCCATGGAGGTGGCATAACTACAGTAGGGAAAACATCGATGTTACTTATTCCTATTTGTTGAGCATCCTTATTTGCATTCCCCCAAAAGCTATTCAAATTTGCATACTCATATTCCCAACAATCCTCCAATAGGATGGGATTCTAAATAGCCTCTTATAGATGTCCTATTTGCCAATTTAAGTTTGAGTCTATGAATTTCCAAAGGCATAAAACTACAGCCCCATTTTTAAAAATAGACTTGAGGCAGACTCATTTTGTGAGACTCTAATGTATAAATTCATATGCTCAGATTGCATAATTTATTTTATGGACAAAATGCGCTATTGGATGTTTTTTTACTGGGCACTTGTCATGGATACTTTACAAAAGTGTGGCGGATTGGATTAATCTGGCAATCGCTTTTTATCATGTACAAATGTACGAAGTCCTGTTTTGATTTTGCATGTTTTAATTTGTACTCCTCACACAAATAACTATATTACTGTTGCTGGAGCATTTCTATTGTGAAAAACAGACCGGATATTGATGTTGAACCCTTCGACCTTTTAAAAGATGCATCATTTTCAACATTAAATCACATTTATGGACAGTAAATTTTATGTATTGTAAATTTAAGCAGAGTGACATCAGGCCCATGGGAGGGTACAATGTGTATCAACATTAATTAGGTGGTAATTTCAAATAATATTTTACTGTTTTGATAAATAGACTTGATGACCAATTCAAGCACTCCAGTAAATATTTTGACATAATTTGATAACTTGATCTGTCATCTAACCTGCATCTAACACTGTCAGTACTGGGATTTTGTCAATCAGTGGATGAATACTTGGACCAGCATAACCTGTATCAGTATACTATATACTATAGCTTCGTAATAGGGTTGTGAATCGATTAAGTGATTAATCACAATTATTATTTATTTTGTATTATTGCAACATAACATTAAAGGAATTATATACAACATTATTTGGTGACAGGCATTACAGAAGGTAAAGGAATAACAAAAAACCAAGACAAACATGGAGAGTACAAATACATGACAAACAGTGCAAAAGTGTATTAAAGAAATAAACAGTAATGTGCAAAAGTTTTTGTGAAAATGTTGCATTGTGAGGATTTCTTCAAAAATCACTTAATACAGTGAGGGAAAAAGTATTTGATCCCCTGCTGATATTGTACGTTTGCCCACCGACAAACAAATGATCAGTCTATCATTTTAATGGTAGGTTAATTTGAACAGTGAGAGACACAATAACAACCATAAAATCCAGGACATAAGTATTCGACCCCTCTGCAAAACATTACTTATTACTTGGTGGCAAAACCCTTGTTGGCAATCACAAGAGTAGGAAAATAAAGTTAACAGAAATAAATAAAACAGATAATAATAATAATAATAATAAGTGAAGAAAAAAAAAAAAACACAGTGAGAGATCGGCCTAGTATGATTCTGTGCTGTTTTGGAAACTGTACATGTCTTTGCTTTGAACCATGGCAAGCCCTTCCAGAACACTGGTGCATGACCTGGTCGCATCTCTGCATTAAGTGCGTGGATATTATTGTGGGGGATCCACTAATGGTGATCCTAAGGCAATCGTTTCAGCCAGATGTCTTATCTCAGCCAACCTGTTCTTGGGTCGACAGACCTGTTGGTAATGTGGCCTTGTGATTTCTCTCTCTCATGCCAATAGATAGAATTTAAAAATAAATAAATAAATACATAAAAAACTAAAGAAATAAAAGGAGGGTAATTAGAGAAAAAGTAATAGTAATAATAAAATATGACGATGACAACAATAAAAGAATAGGTAGAAAATGAGATACACAGACTGATATATTTGTATATTGATGTAGATAAATATAAAGAAGTTAGAAGTGTAGATGAATTAATATGGAGAAATACAGGACAACAATGGGAAGGAAAAAAGGAATATGCCCAGCAGTGAAATAGGGAAAAAAAAAGGTCATATAATATAATTTTAAATAATATAATACATAATGTATAATATAAATATAATAGTGCTTTAACATTTTCTAAACTTGATATATTTTTTATAAATTAATATTCAGACAATATTCCAGTTCAAATGTATGCATACTCGTTTCATTCAAAATAAATGTGATCTTTTTTTTTTTTATAGAATTTTTTTGTGCTTTTATGCATGTTAAGTAGGTACATTTTACAGGCATAAATATTTGACAAAAGTATATGTTTACATGCCGTAAAATCAGAGTACATACTGTAATGGAAAAATAATCAAAATCTGCCATTTTCCTGTTGACGTTTTTCAATAATAGGATCAAATGGGCAGATTATATCAAGCTTCATTGGCAAAAAACAAAAAACTTTAAGTGTACATTGCCAATAAATTCTAAGACACTAGACATACGGATATAAACAACAAAGAATGCTAAAGTTTTATGTGTAGAAGTTTAAAATCTCAAAACTATTTTCTCTGGCTGCTGTTGAGTCTCTATCGAGTGCATGTTGTCTCTCACACATGTGGATTAGCTCTTGACGGTGATTCAAATGACAGTGAGAGAGTTCTCGGGTGATGCAAAGAGATACGGCTACCTGTATCTCTCTCACACCTGGATCACTGCTTGGGGGTGAAGTCTCCAGGATATGCGTCGCACGTAATGAATAAGCATGCACTGTTCACACAATCAGTTTCTGTGCTAGGATGTGCAGTCAAGTCAAGTGTGTACCTCCTGAAAATGTATAAATGCCAATTTTAGCCACAGGCAGTGGGGAAAAAAACACTAGTGAAGTTTCAGGAAGTGGAAAAAAACTGAACTTTTTGCGACTTTAGGAGAAATTAACATTTCCCAGCCATACTTTTTAATTGAATAAAGACTGTATGCCAATGGATTAATATAATGAGTGGAGACACATGTCCGCATTTTGTTTTGCGATTTAACTGGAAAGGAGCATGAGCTGTGGAGTAATTCCTTGCACGTCTGGATGTACAAGAGAAAATCTGTCACTCAACGCCACTGATAAGAGCCGCAACGAGGGTTCACTATAACATAAAAAAAAACTCCAGTGCTGGATCTGTATTAGAACAAACACAAATAAAATGAAAACTCCTGGTCAAGAAATGGACTTGTTTCTTCGGCATTAGACACTTCAAATAGACATTTCAAAAAGTGGTGGGAACAAAACTGGCAAAGGCTAAAAGTGGTAGCGTCATGTCCCACCCGTAAATGACGGCTATTATCCTAATCTTGTTTTGTGGAGCGCATTTTGCGAAACAAAACATCATTACCTGGACCAATTATCAGCATGGCTCAATGGCCAGAGTGGTGCAAGCGCAGCGCAGGTGCATTTACTCCTGGACTGGATTTGATCACACAGCGCAGAACATTACACATGATTGTGAACCAGTGAGAAGCAAAACCAGTTTGAATACACCCCAGAATGGCTTGTTGCATGACTGTAAATAACTCCAATGACAAAGACAGAAGAAAACACTGTGCCATGCACAGACATCAATTAGAAGGCTTTTCTACACATCATTACATTAAAAAATGGACCATTGATTTACTGTAGTAACACTTGCAATATTAACTATGGTATTTTGGAAAAATGTTATTTCTAAATGTACGTAGACTACTGTTTTTCGTTACAAAAATGCAATAGTTTTTTTTATATAGAAACCAGATACTAACAGTGGTAGTGAGTTTTTAACTTGTTTTGTTTGTCTTTAAAAATGTCAATAGATTGGAGACTGAACTTAGTCACTCTGTCAGCATGTTTAAATTTAGCCCTTTATTAATAGGTGGTAAGTTTTAAGATGTTACTTTTGTTAATATCATCATTTACATCTGCATCCCAACCTCAAAATCAATGCTTTACTTTTAAATGTGCATTTCAATGCCTAATATGCAATATTATTGGTAATTTCATGGGTGCTACCGCCACATTTTCAGCAGGCCCTTTGAAGGCACACACAACACTGATGTGGCCCATACTGTAATTGACAATACCCCTGGATTGGACAATACAAAAACTGACTTTAGAAGTAAATATTTATTGTTTTATTTTTTTCCCATTTCATTGAACAACCCAACGGTGGAGAGCCATACATCTTACAATTAAGTTTGTCAGTCAAGAGGACGCTTGATTGCGTTACATCTGTGCTATTTTAAATTGTCGGTCTATGTACATGCATCAGACAGACGTATCTTTTGGAGCTTCTCACTGGTTTTCAGCATCATAAAATGCCGTGATTTTAGGATTCTGTGTCAAGTTAAATGTAGTTGAAACTTTTAAAATTGCATCCCGAGATCCCTGCATTCTTTTGTGCTTCATCCAGCTGTGAAGAACGCATTCCTGCATGAACGGCTCTCATTTTGTGGCTTCGCTGCTTGTGAGGTTAGTTGAGGTGCGTTGAGCACAAGTGTTAAACAATGAAGTCAAAGCCTTATTTTCTCTTTAAATGAGATGTTGTTTATAATATCTTTCATCCACCATGACCATGAAAGGGAAACAATCAGATGTTACACATCTGCCCCATTTCATCCCTGGGTTTATAGGAGTTTAACACAATTTAATTGTTGGACATGGAGATGAACTTAGCTCACTGTAACAACTTTGGACAGTATTGTCGTCTATGTCTTTGTAGTGTACTTGATGTGCTGAAACTCTTCCCACACGAAGAGCAGGGATATGGCTTCTCTCCAGTGTGCACTCTCGAGTGTGTTTTCAGGTGTCCTGAATGACTGAAACTCTTTCCACAATAAGAACACTTGTGAGGTTTTCCTCCAAAATGAAGCTTTTGGTGCTCTTTCAAGCAGCTGGCTCTAGCGAAAGTATTCCCACATTCAGAGCACACAAGAGATTTGACACCTGTATGTATTTTCTGGTGCTCTTTCAAATAGTCCAGCAGTGAAAATCTCATTCCACAAAAAGAACATAAGTAAGGTCTCTCATTTGCATGAATTTTCAAGTGTGCCTCCAAGTTTGAGGCCACACTAAAATTTTCACCACACTGGTCACATTTAAATGGCCTTCTTTTAGAGTGAGTGCTCAAATGATCTTTGAGACCGTTTGCCCATTTGAAACTCTTTCCACACTGAGGGCATGTGAAAGGCCTTTCACCAGAATGAATTCTAATGTGACTCTTGAGATCTCCTTTACGTATGAAACTCTGTCCACACTGAGGGCAGGTGAAAGGCCTCTCTCCAGAGTGAATCCTTACGTGATTCTTCAGGTGTCCTTTTTCTGTGAAACTCTTCCCGCACTCTTGACATGTATAAGGCTTCTCTCCAGTGTAAACTTTTTTGTGACTCTTAAGGTCTCCTTTACGTCTGAAAGTCTTTCCACAGTGATCACATTTGTAAGGCCTCTCTCCAGTATGTATTCTTATGTGTTCCTTAAGGCGTCCTCTTTCTATGAAACTCTTTCCACAGTGAGGGCATGGGTGAGGTCTCTCTCCAGTGTGAATCTTAATGTGATGTTGAAGATGTCCTTTTTGACTGAAACTCTTGCTACAACGCGGGCATGTGTAAGGCCTCTCTCCAGTGTGAATTCTTAAATGATTCTTAAGGTTTCCTTTACGTGTGAAAGTCTTTCCACACTGAGGACAGGTGACGGTCTTCTTATTTTGAGAGCTACTACCAGAGTTTTCTCCAGTGATGAAATTATGTTCTTTCTCCTCCACTCCTCTAATCAGTTCTTGACTTTCCTCTTTCACTTCCATATGGTCTAAAATTAACATATTAATTAATATTAACAATAAAGAAACAAGAAATAAAGGAAACCACAAGTTTATTTACAGAACGTAACACTTTTACGTATTTATGCGTGATCTTTGATGTGCTAAAAGTTCATTCTAACCTTAATGCAATCATCAATCCATTTTATGTTGTTTTCGTAAAGGATTTTGCAAGTACAACCACCAAATCTGATAAACTACTTCAAATGTAGTTGCCTTGATGGTCCTTAACAGTCATTAATGAAGACTGCACATTTGTAAGTCACATTGGATAAAAGTATCTACAGCTGTGGCCAAAAGTGACAGTGACATAAATTTTGTGTTTTGCAAAGTTTGCTGCTTCAGTATTTGAGGATATTTTTTTTACATGTTTCTATGGTATACTGGAAAACAATGATAAGAATTTCATAAGTTTGAAAGAATTTTATTGACAAAAACATTCAATATATGCAAAGAGTCAATATTTACAGTGTTGTCCCTTGTTTTTCATAACCTCTGCAATTCATTCTGGCATGCTGGATATCAACTTCTGGGCCAAGTCCTTACTGATGGCAATCATTCATGATAAGACTTGACATGATAATGATAATGACTTATCATTCATGATAAGAATTTCATAAGTTTGAAAGAATTTTATTGCCAAAAACATTCAATATATGCAAAGAGTCAATATTTACAGTGTTGGCCCTTGTTCTTCATAACCTCTGCAATTCACTCTGGCATGCTGGATATCAACTTCTGGGCCAAATCCTGACTGATGGTGATCAATTCTTGCCTTATTAGTGCTCAGAGGTGATCACAATTTGTGGGCTTCTGCTTGTCCTCTCAACATTTGAGGATTGACCACAGGTTCTCTATGGGATTAAGATCCAGGGAGTTGCCTGGCCAAGGATTCAAAATTTTGATGCAATGATCTCAAGCCACTTCATTATCACTCTTGCCTTCTGACATGGTGCTCCATCATGCTGGAAAATTCACAGATAATCACCAAATTGCTCCTGGATCGTTGGGAGAAGTTGCTCATGCAGGACGTTTTGATACCATTCTTTATTTATGGCAGTGTTTTTGGGCAGAATTGTGAGAGAGCTCACTCCCTTGGATGAAAAGCAACCCCACACATGGATGATCTCAGGATGCTTCACTGTTGGCGTTCACCTTTTCTTCTCCAGCCTATCAATTTTCCAGATGTCCCAAACAGTTGGAAGGGAGCTTCATCAGAGAAAATAACTTTGTACTAGTCTTCTGCTTTCCAATCCTTGTACTTCCTGCAGAATTTCAGTCTGTCCTTGATGTTTTTCTTGGAGAGAAGTGGCTTCTTTGCTGCCCTTCTTGACACCAGGTCATTGTCCAAAAGTCTTCACTTCACTGTGCGTGCAGATGCACTCACACCAACCTGCTACCAATATTGAGCAAGCTCTGCACTGGTGGTGACACGATTCTGTAGCTGACTCCTCAGGAGGAGATGGTCCTGGTGCTTGCTGGACACTCTGGGACATCCTGAAGCCTTCTTCACTGCAGTTGTACCTCTCTCCTTCAAGTTCTTGATGATCCGGTAAATGGTTCTTTCAGGTGCAATATATTTTGCAGCAATTTCCTTGCATGTGAGTCCATTTTGATGTAAAGCGATCATGGCTACACGCCTTTCTGTAGAGGAAACCATTGCTAACAAGAACATAATGATTGGAAGCACTTCTTCCCTCCTTTCATAGCAATCAGTCTGCTCTTATAATCCAATCAGAATGATAGAGTGATTTCACATGACTAGTACTCGTTCACACTTTCCCAGGTGCTGCTGATATGATTAGTGAAATGATGTTAGCTGGTCATTTTGTGCCAGGGACAAAAAAACTGTGAAATTTGGGGGTTTTTTGGCCAATGAAGCTTATTAAATTATTATTTAAATTGCATCTCATCACTCTGCACTATAATCTAGAAACAATGTGAATCATCACCACAACAACTGAAGCAGGAAACTTTGCAAAACAAAACATTTATGTCACTGCCAATACTTTTGGCCATGGCTGTAGAGGTCAACTGATGTTGGATTTTGCAGATACTGATAACCAAGGTTGTGGAAAAGGCAGATAACCAATTATTTGGTGGATTGTTTTGAAAAATCATTTTACTGAATGTTAAAAACAATGTCTGTGTCTTTTCCTAATGGGATGGGCACATCAATTAAGAAAACAAGAGTTCAATATAGTTAAAATGCCAGCCCAGATCCATTTTATTGTGCAACCAAAATTTCAATAATAGCCAAAAAAAATATTATTTGACTTGATGGATAACAAGGGACTTAACTATAAACAAGTCTGAAATACAGTGTATCACCGTACTACAATATGTTTACAACATAAATATTATAGAGTAAGTATTGAGCGAGTTTACATGGACATTCTTACACCAATTATGGCAAATAAGTCAAAAACGTGCGCATCATTTAAACAGCATTCCTTTATCAGTGTTGGGTTATAAATGGCTTAAGAATAAACCGATAGACATGGGTAGATCTATGCCCAATACACCAATATTGCATTGTATGTATACAACCTAACCGGTGTTCTTAACGGTTTATCCAATGTGCACAAGTGTTGTGTGCATGCCTCTTCACGGTTTGACATCTAAAGCAGAGATTAACACAATTATTTCAAATGTCATGTAAACAAATTTTTTTGCTGATCTTGGAAGTTAGCAACGCAATGTGTGCATGTAAATGGACTCATTGTCATAAATACAGTATGAGCAGGAACTCTCTGTAACCTTACTGTGCCACCAATCAGAAAAAAAACTATCAGCAACTCTCGATGTTGAGTTTACCAATAAGAAAATAGTTCCAAATGCAGCCATCATTGCAGATTAATCCAAAAAATCTATATACAGCACTTATATAAAAAGACCACTGAAAATGATCAGTTTCTCTTGATTTAATATTTACAGGCATGTGTATAAGTAAAATTAAAATTTTTGTTTTATTCTATTAAGAATTGACAACATTTCTTCCAAATTCCAAATAAAAATATTGTCATTTAGAGCATTTATTTGCAGAAAATGACAACTGGTCAATATAACAAAAAAGATGCAGTGTTTTCAGACCTTTAATAATGCAAAGAAAACAAGTTCATATTCATTTTTAAACAACACAATAATAAAGTTTTAATTTAGGAAGAGTTCAGAAATCAATATTTAGTGAAATAACCCTGATTTCCAATCACTGCTTTCATGCATCTTGGCATGCTCTCTACCAGTCTTTCACATTGCCGTTGGGTGATTTTATGCCACTGCTAGAGCTTGTAGCCATCCATCTTCCTCTTGATCACGTTCCAGAGGTTTTCAATGAGGTTCAGGTCTGGCGATTGGGCTGGCCATGACAGGGTTTTGATCCAGTGGTCCTCCATCTACACCTTGATTGACCTGGCTGTGTAGAATGGAGCATTGTCCTGCTGGAAAAAACAATCCTCAGAGTTGGGGAACATTGTCAGAGCAGAAGGAGGCAAGTTTTCTTCCAGGATAACCTTGTACGTGGCTTGATTCATGGGTCCTTCATAAAGACAAATCTGCCCAATCATCACCGATTCTCCACCAATTTTCACAGCGGGTGCGAGACACTGTGGCTTGAAGGCCTCTCCAGGTCTCCGTCTAACCAGTAGACGACCAGGTGGATCTGTGATGATCTGGGGGTGCTTTAGCAAGGCAGGAATTGGTCAATGGGAAAGACGCACGAAAGCTGTGATTGGAAATCAGGGTTATTCCAGCAAATATTTAATTTTTGAACTCTTCCTAATTTAAAACATTAATATTGTGTTGTTTAAAAATGAATATGAACTTGTTTTCTTTGCATTATTAAAGGTCTGAAAACACTGCATCTTTTTTGTTATTTTGACCAGTTGTCAAATAAATGCTCTAAATTACATTTTTATTTGGAATTTGGGAGAAATGTTGTCAATACTTAATAGAATCAAAATGTTCATTTTACTCAAACACATGCCTAGAAATTATAAAAACAGAGAAACTGATCATTTTGCAGCAGTCTCTTTCTCCAGAGCAATATATATTAATTGGTTCACCTCTGAAAGATTCCGCTAAAGGAACACATTTAAATGTAAATGAAAAAACAAAAATGGGCACCAACCTATTTGTACCTCAGTATCTTCATTTTTCACTCTGCTTGATTCTGGATCACTCATGTCCTCATTCTCCTCTTTAACAGCCTCCATTTTTATAATTGTTTCTCCTAAATATTCCATTTTATTTGGGGCTTATTCTTGTTTTAATACATTTCGCGGCTCATCTGTGTCTTCTTTACTTGTAGGATGGTGGGAATCATCTCAGCATTTATTGATGAATTGCTAAGAAAGTGGCTTCACTAAAGTCTTGCATCACAAATCACTGTGAACATAAACAGTTAGGATAGAGAGGTTAAAAAAACATAATATAAAGTAATCAGCAAAACTAGTAATCCTTCTATGGTGAAGGCTGGAAAATGTATAAGGTACATAACTGGACACTCCTTGAAGCATATCCTTATTAATATTCATTAGCAAAGCCATAACAATAACATAATTTCTACTTTTCCAGCAGTGCCACAGGAGACTCAGAACAGTGTAACAGATCGGTGTCGTCATGCAGTTGGTAGATGTAACAGAACATAAAATAGTTGGAAATTAAAGGTGCTGTAAGTGATATTTTCCTGGAAATGAATTAAAAATGTTCTACTCCTTGAGTGATATGAATGAAATCAGTGTCCTGAGATATCTCTCACGTCTCTGTGACAGCACTAGACTCTGTAAACAGCAAACAAAAAAAGTGTCCGGACACAGCGGCCTCTGACTCTTTCTGCCTGTCAAAATGTTTTGCCCATTCTCATAGTATTGTAGTTGCAGCGAATTATTAAGGCTTAATTACATTTTTCATGCAATGTTGTTCAGAAAAGTTGTCAGTTGATGGCGCTATTTTGCTGCTCTTGTTTTTGACAACAATTTCTGCTCGATATTGGTCTCAATAAAGCTAATTTGTATCTATGGAGTGCAGGGTTTTTGGAAAGAGGCAGTGTGGCTAATCCAACGGCTCAGCTTGTGGAAATTCGGCTAAAATCGCACCTTTAACGTCAAAGTAATTTGAATTTTTATACACTCAGTTCATTTTAAATAATCTTTCAGCAGTCTTTGCTAGCATGAAAAACATAGAGCAGAGATTATGTCCATTCAACACTGCACACCTGATTGTACTTTTTAAATAAATTCAAAGACCGTGACTAGTTATCCTATAGTCCAAATATTAATATGTTTTATCAGAGGTTTTATGAATTGTAAATTAAATCTTTCCTTCATGATAGTTCCCCAACGCAATTTTGAAATCTGCAGTGACTCCAATCCAAGTAGGCTAATCTAATACTGTAGTGGACTGTCACCGCCCCAAGTAATGAAACAATTATTTAATATTATTTTATTAATGCTTTCTTGATCATGAACTTTGTTTTTTCCTTAAGAGTCTGATGGAAGAGAGTGTCTAAGGAATAAAGTGTTTCAGTAATCATCAGTTCATGGTCGTTTCATTCTACCTATCAGCAAGCTGCATAAAATACTGGAAAATGACAAATTAGTTATCTTACCAATGTGCCAGCATTCCCCATTAGGGTCCATCCTCCGTTATTTCTTCTGGCTTTTTCTTCTTCTTTTTGGAGTTACCACTAGTTGGAGCATTATCGCCACCTACCCAAACTACATCTTCTTTTCATCTTTTAATAGTGATATGCAAACTAAAGTAATGCCATCTACTCATAAAATAGACCAGACACTAATTTTCTTAACTCCCCCCCGGACCTTTTTAATAGACTGAAGGACTATACTCTATAGAATCAGGGCAAATTGCCACATTTCCTACTCAGATTTCCTCACTCTGCTGCCCATATCACTGTCATCATCTCTACTGTAAACACTGCCAAATTATCTATGTAAGCTCGAACACTCCAACCAGTCTGCATAGAACCACAAATGCAAAGCCCGTGGGACCAGATTCAGGCTCTTTTGATCCATCAGTATAAATACGTCTCCTTAATAGGAGGTTCGCAAAGTTAAATTGCCCATTACCGCCACCTACTGTTGGAATGGACCAGAGACACCAAATACATATATATATATATATACACATAAACATACATATATATACACACATAAACATACATACATATATATATATATATATATATATATATATATATATATATATATATATATATATATATATATATACACATATATACACATATTTTTACATATTTAATTGTTACTTTAATTCACCAAAGTGGCATTAAACTGATCACAAAATATAGTCAGGACATTACTGATGTATTTCTTTAGAAACCCATCAATCATTGTTTGAAGCAATGAAGGCTTTACAATGCTTGAAATTGCCAAAAAAACTGAAGATTTCATACAAAGGTGTACACAACAGTCTTCAAAGACAAATGACCACTGGCTCTAACAAGGAGAGAGTGATGTGGAAGACCAGATGTACAACTAAACAAGAGGATAAGTACATAGAGTCTCTAGTTTGAGAAATAGATGCCTCACATGTCCTCAGCTGACAGCTTCATTGAATTCTTCCTGCTGAACACCAGTTTCATGTACAACAGTAAAGAGAAGACTCAGGGGTGCAGGCCTTATGGGAAGAACTGCAAAGAAAAAGCCAATTTTAAAATAGAAAAACAAAAAGAATAGATTAGTTGGCAAAAAAAACACAGACATTGGACAACAAATAATTGGAAAAGAGTTTATGGATCTTAACCCCATTGAGCTTTTGTGGGATCAGCTAGATTGTAAGGTGCATGAGAATTGCCGGACAAGACAGTTACATCTATGGCAAGTGCTACAGGAAGTGTGGGGTGAAATGTCACCAGAGTATTGAGTATCAGAGTAACTGACAGCTGGAATGCCAAAGATCTGCAAAGCTGTCATTGCTGCACGTGGAGGATATATTGATGAGAAACTCTTTGAAGTAGTTTAAGAAGTTCTGAGCAGTTTTTATTTATTTGTTTTTTTATTGTAAAAGTATTTTTTAAAGTTATTAATGTCTGACTAAAGATTGTGATTAGCCGAATGCCACTTTGGAGAATAAAAGTACCAATTTCTTTCCATAAGAGCAAAATGTACAGTGTGTGTGTGTGTGTTTATATATATATATATATATATACACTACCGTTCAAAAGTTTGGGGTCACATTGAAATGTCCTTATTTTTGAAGGAAAAGCACTGTACTTTTCAATGAAGACAACTTTAAACTAGTCTTAACTTTGAAGAAATACACTCTATACATTGCTAATGTGGTAAATGACTATTCTAGCTGCAAATGTCTGGTTTTTGGTGCAATATGTACATAGGTGTATAGAGGCCCATTTCCAGCAACTATCACTCCAGTGTTCTAATGGTACAATGTGTTTGCTCATTGGCTCAGAAGGCTAATTGATGATTAGAAAACCCTTGTGCAATCATGTTCACACATCTGAAAACAGTTTAGGTCGTTACAGAAGCTACAAAACTGACCTTCCTTTGAGCAGATTGAGTTTCTGGAGCATCACATTTGAGAGGTCAATTAAACACTCAAAATGGCCAGAAAAAGAGAACTTTCATCTGAAACTCGACAGTCTATTCTTGTCCTTAGAAATGAAGGCTATTCCATGCGAGACATTGCTAAGAAATTGAAGATTTCCTACAACGGTGTGTACTACTCCCTTCAGAGGACAGCACAAACAGGCTCTAACCAGAGTAGAAAAAGAAGTGGGAGGCCGCGTTGCACAACTGAGCAAGAAGATAAGTACATTAGAGTCTCTAGTTTGAGAAACAGACGCCTCACAGGTCCCCAACTGGCATCTTCATTAAATAGTACCCGCAAAACACCAGTGTCAACATGTACAGTGAAGAGGCGGCTGCAGGATTCTGGGCTTCAGGGCAGAGTGGCAAAGAAAAAGCCATATCTGAGACTGGCCAATAAAAGAAAAAGATTAAGATGGGCAAAAGAACACAGACATTGGACAGAGGAAGACTGGAAAAAAGTGTTGTGGACAGATGAATCCAAGTTTGAGGTGTTTGGATCACAAAGAAGAACGTTTGTGAGACGCAGAACAAATGAAAAGATGCTGGAAGAATGCCTGACGCCATCTGTTAAGCATGGTGGAGGTAATATAATGGTCTGGGGTTGCTTTGGTGCTGGTAAGGTGGGAGATTTGTACAGGGTAAAAGGGATTCTGAATAAGGAAGGCTATCACTCCATTTTGCAATGCCATGCCATACCCAGTGGACAGCGCTTGATTGGAGCCAATTTCATCCTACAACAGGACAATGACCCTAAACACACCTCCAAATTGTGCAAGAACTATTTAGAGCAGAAGCAGGCAGCTGGTATTCTATCGGTAATGGAGTGGCCAGCGCAGTCACCAGATCTGAACCCCATTGAGCTGTTGTGGGAGCAGCTTGACCGTATGGTACGCAAGAAGTGCCCATCCAACCAATCCAACTTGTGGGAGCTGCTTCTGGAAGCGTGGGGTGCAATTTCTCCAGATTACCTCAACAAATTAACAGCTAGAATGCCAAAGGTCTGCAATGCTGTAATTGCTGCAAATGGAGGATTCTTTGACGAAAGCAAAGTTTGATGTAAAAAAAATCTTATTTCAAATACAAATCATTATTTCTAACCTTGTCAATGTCTTGACTCTATTTTCTATTCATTTCACAACGTATGGTGGTGAATAAGTGTGACTTTTCAGGAAAACACAAAATTGTTTGGGTGACCCCAAACTTTTGAACGGTAGTGTATATATACACACACAGTTGAAGTCAGAAGTTTCCATACACCTTAGCCAAATACATTTAAACTCAGTTTTTCACAATTCCTGACATTATTCGTTGAAAACATTCCCTGTCTTAGGTCAGTTAGGATCACTACTTTATTTTAAGAATATGAAATATCATAATAATAGTAGAGAATTGTACATTTCAGCTTTTATTCCTTTAATCACATTCCCAGTGGTTCAGGATTTTACATACACTTTGTTAGTATTTGGCAACATTGCCTTTAAATTGTTTAACTTGGGAAAAACATTTTGGGTAGCTTCTCACAATAAGTTGTTGGAATTTTGGCCCATTTCTCCAGACAGAACTGGTGTAACTGAGTCAGGTTTGTAGGCCTCCTTGCTCATGCTTTTTCAGTTCTGCCCACAAATTGAGGTCAGGTCTTTGTGATGGCAACTCCAAAACTTTGACTTTGTTGTCCTTAAGCCATTTGGAAGACCCATTTGTGACCGAGCTTTAACATTCTGGCTGATGTCTTTATATGTTGCTTCAATATAGCCACATAATTTTCCTTCCTCATGATGCCATCTATTTTGTAAATTGCAACAAAGCAACCACTCAACATGATGCTGCCACACTCATGCTTCAAGGTTGGAATGATGTTCTTCGGCTTTCAAGCCTTACCTTTTTCCTCCAAACATAACGATTAGCATTATGGTCAAACAGTTACATTTTTGTTTAAATAGATCAGAGGACATTTCTGCAAAAAGTAAGATCTTTGTCCCCATGTGCACATGCAAACTTTAGTCTGGCTTTTTTGTGGCGGTTTTGGAGCAGTGGCCTCTTCCTTGCTGAGCAGCCTTCCAGGTTATGTCGATATAGGACTAATTTTACTGTGGATATAGATACTTGTCTTCCTGTTTCCTCCAGCATCTTCACAGGTCCTTTGCTGTTGTTCTGGGATTGATTTGCACATTTCACACCAAACTACGTTAATCTCTAGGAGACAGATTGCGTAGGGAGAACGCACACACAAGACAAAAACACTAGAAACCGTTAACAGGATCCCGACACTAAGAGGAAACCAGACATGAATACTGAGATCCTGATTCTTTATCAATATAATTGTTTGCAATATAAGTGTAAATAAAGCAACATAAAAATGTAATGTCTGTTGGACTTGATTCAAGTTTCATACGCAATGACGGACACACAAATACTTTCTATTCTGTAAATCTGACTGAATCCAGACGATTAAAGAAGATTATACAATGCAAATTGAGGTTTGGGCTCCATTCTATGTGAATTAATGACCATTTGAATGTAAATGTGGTAGTCCCCTCATGAAAAATAGATTTTATGAATGTGGGAACCAAGAGACAACTTTATTTAATGTGCAGAACTGCAATTGTAGTCCACAAACCTGAAAGCGAATTCGCCATTGGTTCCCTCTGGATTTTCCCATGGGTTTTTATAATGTTTTTTTTTTTTTTTTTTAATTTATGTGTAAAATAAGGTATGTGGTAAACATACTTGATGATACGTGGACGTTTTGTTCTACAACATAAATTACACACCTCAAACGTGAATTTTGAAGCCGTATTAAATTGCATCATCTAAACACACACACACACACACACACACACACACAGCAGCGTCAAAATTCACGTTAAGGAATTGTGGTGTATTGACACATTAGTTTGATCTGATAGGCTTACCATAGTTTTGAGTTAATGTGTACGGCGCAAGCCCTCGAATGTAGTATGGAACATGCCTGTGTACGTGCTGTGTTAACGGTTTTGTTAGTAAAAGTCTAAAACGTTTGCAGCCGTCTTGTTTATGGAAATATACCACAGGAATTACTGTGTAATTTATGTTGTAGAACAAAACATCCACATATCATCAGTAGGCTAATGTTTACCACAGACCTTATTTTACACATAAACCCTACGTCACGGCTCAGCAACTATATTATCTATATCAGTCTACTACTATTATTGTGTTATCAATTACTAAATGCTTCTTTCTTTGAGTAACATTTTACACGAGATTCGTAAAAGAAGCTGTTTGAATCACTAGATGATGATTTAAATTAATACTGTACATGCAGTAGAAAATCAGTAACTTGTCTTGTTTACATTCGGAATTCATGCCGATTACACTCTGTTGTAATTAAATTGTAATTAATGATAAGACTGATACCAGAGACGAAGCTCTGGTGCTTTTTTAACAACCGCCGCTAGATGGCGCAGAGCGCACCTCCTACCGACACCATGAGCTCGAAAGCGAAGTCGAAAAACAACAGAAAGTTATGTTCATCAATTAACTGCAACAACTATCAGTTCGATAGTAAGCATAGTCTTGCCTTACACCGTTTACCTAAAGACCCTGATAGGTAATTATTCAAAAAAAGTGTAGAAATTATTTATATGGATATGCCTCCATGTATGAATGGGGTTGTTACATTAAATACAGTGGCCGAATTTAATTAAATGATAACTTATTATTGTCTGTAAGACATGCTATGGTGGGAGGACACCACTTTGTTATAAGGTGGTAAAGAATGATAACTGACAATACCCAATCCAAACGTACAAAATCAGTCTTAAAAAATGTAGACTACAGTACATAGACTGTCTGTAGCCTAAACTTCCACTCCTGCTTTAGAATTCGTGTAGCGTTGTTTTTTATTCTCTGTAGTTCTTGTTAGTTGTAATATCAAAATTGTAATGTAGCCTACAAGTTAAATGAATGAATGAATTTACAAGTGTGCAATGTGGGTGCAGAATCTCAGGACTACATCTTTGATGGGATAAGCTCTCAGCGGCTCTCACCATAGCCAGTTCAAGAGGCCATCATCTAATGTGTATGTTTACTGAAAAAATATCACAATCAAATAGAAAATGCTTTTAGAAAAAAAATCTGCCAATAAATGTTACCAATGGTATCATGTTTAGACTATATATATGGATCAGAATTCATCACATTTTACGCACCAAAAATTGCAGAATCTCGGAGCCAAATCAGAAGCGCAATAGATTTCTCAAATTAAGTCATCAGTAAATCATGTCACGTTTTTCCTTTTTGTTAAATAAATGAAATTCTGAATGAATTGTTTACACATTTCTGCTTTGATTCTTAAACAAATTTAATAAGTAAATAATTTGTATGAATATTTATATTGTATTTTATATATCTATATATCAATATATAATTGTTTAACACGTGCTATATCGGTAGAGGCATTAAATATATGGTGATAAAATATTGATAATTTTGTTTGTACTTTTATAACGCAGCCCTGATCACAGTCCAAAATGGCGGCAGCGTAGCTCTGCTGCTGTGTGGAGATGTTGCAATGGAATGTAATATTAGCCTTCATCTCTTGTGCTTCTATACACTTTGCTGATACTACTGCAAAGATTGGTGTATAAAAGAGATGATGACAGCCATACTATGGGCATATGTGTTAATGGCTTTCAGCTGAAGATGGCACATAAGTGAATGTGCACTTAAGAGTATTTGAGTATATTTGATTCCTTTTGTAGACTAATTTAACAAACAAATTGCATGACATAATTTTGGAAAGGACTGCAGAACCTAAAGCCTGTTTGAGGTTCTTTTAATTAGAACTTTAGCACACAAGGAGCTATAGTTCCCCTTAAGCGGTGTTCACACTGCCATCTACTTTGACTGCATGTCACTAGTGGCTGGCAGTTAGGTCGACAGTGGTGTGTATGGAGAGTCTAAACAGCACTGTTTCTTTACAATTTATGTTATTATTAAAATATTAGGATCACGTGAGCTCTACCATCTTCTCTCATATTGGCTGTCGCTCCCGAAAGTTGCTCTTCATTTGCATACAGTTAAAAAAAATTCAATGTTGTCACGTCGCTGGACACAGCCACATCTGGTCACCAACAGTCACCATCGCTCGTGTGCCGGAAGTCGCCAGCTCTCATTGAAAATGAACGAGATGAGGTAGTTTTGTTGCTGCGTGTCGCTGGCAGTGTGAACGCAGCTTTTAGCAACTTTATGCAAATTAATAGCTACTTTTGGGAGCGACAGCCAATACGAGAGAAGATGGTAGAGCTCACGTGATCCTAATATTTTAATAATATTAATTGTAATGAAACAGTGCTGTTTAGACTCTCCATACACACCACTCGCGACCTAACCACCAGCCACTGGCGACATGCTGCGACAAATTAGCTGGCAGTATGAATGCAGCATTAGCCGTTTTTATAGTCTCTTTTAGCTTCTCCTCTGGGGTAGGTACTTTTTGGGAGAAGAGGGGCTGTGTGATGTGCTGCATCCTATGATTGGTCAAACACTTATGACGCAAAAAGCAATTAGAAACGCAGAGTCGGTAGCCACAATGAGTTGTAGCTGCTAACCAGCTACTCAGAGAACTGCAGTTATTTTCCAGTTCCTTCAAAAGAAATAACATAAAACCAACAAAATATCCAAAGATTATCACATGATTCATATTTTGTGTGTGTGCAAGGGTGAGCAGAACTGCTGCGTGACTTCAACAGAAGATGCGGTTTGAGTTTCAATTGTACTGTGTGACTATACAAAAAATAAAGTGATTTCTGATTTACTACATTAAAAATTTCCTGAGATAACACACACAAATATTAAGATGTATAGGTACTATAATTGAAATATATTGTACATTTAAGCATTATGAAATCTAATTTACATGAGTATCTTGTCCTCCATCTCTAACTGCACAGTGAATCAGAATTACTACCTTAGTGACTCTTGAAATTAGGCACCTTACAATTCATACACATTTTTAACACAATCCGGCATATTCATCTGAATTACACATGCCTGAATGTGTACATTTTTGAATGCTTAGAATTGCCAAAAATTCACCCAGCCAGTGCTCATTCATTATTGTAGCTGTGTGTGATTTTGTTCGTGTTGCAGTTAAAACAAAGATTTTCCCAAAATCTAGGCACAATTGCTGATCACAAATTTAAGACGAAAATCGTCCAATCGCAATAGGTGGCCAATCGATCTGTGCTTCCCTAATAGATATTGGCAGTCTTTGTGCCAGTCACGTTTGGCCAAAAATCATTGATTAGACTAAGTTTTGATTGTACTCTCCATTTGAATGATAACAAGAATAAAATTGTGCATGTAATATCTAAAGCCATCAGACATCTTTAATATAAAAATAATATCAGCTGTCAGACATCGGCTACTCCATCAGTTAACCATATTCCTACTACGTCTGTGGGGTGTAGCTGCAGGCTCACGCAGCAGTTCTGCTCACCCTTGCACACACATAAAATATGAATCAGGTGATAATCTTTGGATATTTTGTTGGTTTTATGTCATTTCTATTAACGGAACTGGAAACTCACTGCAATTCTCTGAGTAGCAGTAACAACCCATGGTGGCCACCGACTCTTCACATTTCAAATTGCTTTGTGCATCATAGGAGTGGTGGTGGCGTAGTGGGCTAAAGCACATAACTGGTTTGATCCCCATGGCCACCACCATTGTGTCCTTGAGCAAGGCACTTAACTTAACTCCAGGTTGATTCGGGGGAATTGTCCCTTTAATAAGTGCACTTTAAGTCGCTTTGGACAAAAGTGTATGCCAAATGCAAAAATGTAATTACGTGTTTGACCAGTGATAGGTTGCAGCACCTCACACAGTCCCTCTTCTCCCAAAAAGTACTTACCCCCAGAGGAGAAGCTAAAAAGTTTATATAAACGGCTAAGAGGAACTATAGTTCCTTGTATGGAAAATGTATGAATTGTATGCTAAAGCAACCAAAAATGTAGTTCTAATTAAAATAACCTAATACAGGCTTTAGGTTCTGCAGTCCTTTCCAAAATTATGTCATGCAGTTTGTTTGTTAAATTAGTCTACAAAAGGAATCAAATATACTCAAATATTCTTAAGTGCACATTCACTTATGTGCCATCTTCAGCTGAAAGCCATTAACACATATGCCCATAGTATGGCTGTCATCATCTCTTTTATACACCAATCTTTGCAGTAGCATCAGTTTCATCATTAATTACAACAACAGAGTGTAATCTTCACATATTATGGCTGCGTATAGCATTTTAGCGCATTAGTGCCATGAATTCCGAATGTAAACGACAATTTACGCATTTTCTACAGCATATACAGTATTACTTTAAATCAGGTAATTTAAAGTAATAAATTACTTTAATTTAAGTCTGATTGGCATCGCCAGCAGGTGGGTGTGGTCGCACCTTTGAATCTCAAGATGTAGACTTGAAATTTTTTTAAATCCTAGTCCACACTCCCTCCTCCAATACTAAGTTTAGATCTTTCTCACATTATCTGTTGAGAGAAGCCGAAGCTCCATCCCCCAGACTCCGAATTAGCAGGGAGTAATACACTGATGCCTCATGACCTTTTCCAAAAGCAATAATCACCACACCCAGGGTATCTGCTGCCTTAGTGGCGCAACTGAAAATACCTAAAGAACTAAGACCTGGGAATCCCAAAATGTTGAACTATATTTTCAAAGGATCTCAACACTCCACTCTCATATAGGTCACCAAGCATATTAACCTCCCTCTCAATCCACTCTGTCCAGCAGAAAGGGGACTTATTAATACATCATTTTTGGTTCAGCCATATGCTCGAGGCTACATATAAATAATTGTCCAAATTAAACTGTCTGGACACTTTTGTCCATTCTGAGTGCAAATGCAAGATAATAGGGTTTAACTTAACTTCTCCAATTAGTTTGATAGAAAGGCTTTGCAATAGCAAAATAGGGGCAAGAACTTCCTTTTCAATACAAAACCAGAGAGGGGCCAAATGTGTGAGACTGAATGCATAATAATTAAACAAAATCTTGGGCAGGCCTAGCCCACCTTTGTCAATCGGCCTATGCAATTTACTAAAATGTAATCTGGGACATTTACCATTCCAAATGAAAGACTTCGCTATGCTATACAATTGCTTGAAATAAGAGAGGGTTACATCTATAGGGAGAGACTGTAGCAGGTAGAATTTTGGAATACAATTAATTTTAATAACACTAGCCTTCCCAATCATAGATAAATGTAATGAAGCCCAGCTGCCCACATCACTTGAAAACCTTTTTATTAAAGGGTCAATATAAACTGTAACTAAATCACACAAATTTGCTGGGAATAAAATGCCCAAATACTTAAACCTGTTTGGGCCACTGGAAGGCGCCCATCTGAAAAGCTGTTACCAGGCAGTATACTGTCAGAGCCAAAGTTTCAGATTTAGATACATTAACGCAGTGTCCCGAGAACTTAGAAAAGGAATAAATAATTCTGTGGAGGCAAGGCATAGATCTAGTGGAGTCGGAGACAAATAATAAAATATCATCTATTTAAAGCAAATGCTTATGCGCCACACCTCCCGTCACCACCCCTGGAAAATCATCATCTTTTCTTATTGCGGCTGCTAATGGTTCCAGGGCAAGACAGAACAATAAGGGGGAAAGAAGGCAACCCTGCTGGGTGCAGTTTGTTTGTACTGCCACTACCGTGTGTATATAAACTAACTTAATCCATCCAATAAAAGTATTCCTGAACCCGTACATTTCCAAAATCTTAAAAAGATAATCCCATTCTACCATATCAAATGCCTTTTCGGCATCAATTGTGATGGCAGCGACCGGAGTCTGATCATTCGCCACTGACCACATGATTGATGAAATGACTAATGTTATCAGAAGAGCTACGGCCCCAAATATACCCCACCTGATCTGTATGTATAAGAGATGTCATAACATTAGTTAATCAGTTAGCCAAAATTTTTACAATATTTTAACATCTAGATGGATCAGGGAAATGGGACGATAACTCTTACACTCGCTTGGACTTTTGTCCTTTTTAAGAATCAGACTGATCCCGGCTTGTGTCATGGTTAGCGGAAGCTTTCCATTCTTTAATGATTCCATCTAAACAAGAGTGGAGCCAGTTCTGTAGCATAAGATCTAAAAAAATCAGCGGAAAAGCCTTCTGTCCCCAGAGCCTTGACTTTAGGCAATGCCTTAATTACCTCACCAAGCTCCTCCAAGATTACCTCAGAATCAAGAGATTTTTTTTGTCAGCCGACAGTTTAGGATGTTCTAATGGTTTCACAAAGATTCTAATATCAGATCTAAGACTGAGACTGAATTGTTTCCAATTGACCAATCAATGACAGATGAAATGAGGGACTTAGATATAAAAAAAAAAAAATCTATTCTAGAGTAAACCTTATAGACTGATAAAAAGAAATTCAAGTCCCTACCAGATGGGTTCAAAAGTCTCCAAATACCTGTAAGACCAGGATATTTACAAATCCTGTTAAGCATCAAGGGGCTTGCACACTTTTGCTTCACTATGATCAATGACTGAGTCCATCAAAAGATTAAAGTCTCCTACCAATATTATATTATGAGGTTTGCCAGCGGCTTGCAACATCCCTTCAAGATCTATAAAAAAGCCATGATCATCAACAATAGGTGCATACATATTAGCTAAAATAAGACTTTGTCCCTGAATATCAGCTAAAACAATAATGACTCTTCCTAATTTATCTTTACTCTGTTTGAGACATTTGAATTGTAGATGTTTACTTATCAGATTTATGACTCCACTGCAATTACTCAAGCCTGCACTATAAAAAAAATTCCCACCCCATATCTTTCCAAATTTTTCCGCTTCCTGCGGAAAAAATAGATTGTGTCAAAGAAAAGATTTTAAAGACCACATTCCAACATAAGTGCAAAAATCAAACCCTGAGCATCCCTTAGGCAAAAAAAGAAAAATGTGCACATTAACCCCGCACAAGACAGTGTCAACTGGTGTCCATCCCTACAAACTCAAACAGTCCATGGACGCCTACGAGAACCCCCGCGACAAACTTGCCATCGGATTGCTCAAGTCTAGTTTTTCTATACACATTTTGTGAGACAGAATTACACAGCAAAAGATAATCTATAAAACAAACTCTATCCAATAGGCTGAATAAACACAAAGAGCGTGTAGATTCATCCATAAAACTGTCCTGAATGTGTGTTATTCTAAAAAACAAACTCAAGCCGATTGGCAGAACCAGCACAAAAATTATGCTCAGATTCTTCAAACAGTCAATCGAAAGTTCAGTGAGCAGGTCCACTAGGCTGCAACATTAGTACAAGCAAATGACTTACGCCAATGACTTTGCAAGAAATACTCCACAGCCATGAGCACAAAAAAAAAAAAAAACCTGCAGGCTCCTCAAACTTAAACTACCACAAAATGACTCACTCCATGAACTTTATGAAGGATATCGCTTGCTGTGGGCATGTGAATATTTTATGGCCATCCTATTTACGGCCATTCCCAATTTGGCCGGGAATATTAGTGCAAAATCGAACTTTTGTTGATGTAAAATTTTCTTGTATTCCTTGAATCGATCACGTTTCTCTCTTGTAGAGTTTGCAAAGTCTGGAAACAAGAAAATGCTGTGATTCTTCCAAAAAAGCCTTCCTTTACTCCTTGTCTCATGCAACACAAGATCTTTATCAGATGATCTCAGAAATTTGGCTAGAATAGATCGGGGCATGTCTCCCTTAGCGGATCGCTGAGCCCTTTGAACTGACTTTTATTTTCAGCTCATGGCCTGCTATGTCGAGCAGACTCGGAAAGAGCCAATCCATGAATTCCACCATATTCTGTCCCTTTATTTCCTCCAGGACTCAATTGATACAGACATTATTTTGCCCTCTATGGTTTTCCACGTCCTCCAACTTCTCCCAGACATGCTCCAAGTCCACCTTGGTCAGTAGCAGATTAGCTAATCCCCTCTCCGATGACTCCAGATAGTTGATCCATTTCTCGACATCCCCCCACTCATGTGACTACATCAGTAAATTTCACAGCAAGATCCCCCAAGTCAGCCTCGACCTTCGTCAGCATTGCCGACATGTTCAAACATCTCGCGCTGCATTTACTGCATCTCTCCGAACAAATCAAATCCCTGGCTCGCGGCCCACTCAGGGGTGTCAGCTTGAGCACGTAAGTGTCTTTTAATGTCTCCAGAGCCCGAGGATTTTGAATTCTTTGACATATTGTCCTCCTAGAACAGTTATGGAACAGAGTGTTTTGAATCTCACTGGTTTATGTCATAAAAGGTATTAAAACTAGCAAAGTGCGCAGAGCTCGCCGTCCACATGTCTGATCCTTGCATGGCATTTCGTGACCTAAAAAATAGCTTTTTTTAGCCTAATCTGAGCTTTCCTGATTTTATTTATGCATTTTATTAGTAGAATTACTTATATTACTTATATATATATATATATATATATATATATATATATATATATATATTCTATCCACTTTTCTCCCAATTTAGAATGCCCAATTCCCACTACTTAGTAGGTTCTCATGGTGGTGTGGTTACTCACCTTCAACCCATCAACCCATGTATCTCATCACGTGGCTCGTTGTGAATAACACCAAGGAGACTCCGCATATGGAGGCTCATGCTACTCTCCGTGATCCCCGTTCAACTTACCACGTGCCCCGTTTAGAGCGAGAACCACTTATTGTGACCACAAGGAGGTGCACCCATGTGACTCTACCCTCCCAGGCAACCGGGCGAATTTGGTTGCTTAGGAGACCTGGCTGGAGTCACTCAGCACACCCTGGATTTGAACTCATGACTCCAGGGGTGGTAGTCAGCATCAATACTCGCTGAGCTACCCAGGCCCACATTTAGCTATTTCTTAAATATGCAAGACAACACAAGTAATTGTTTTAAAACAAAATTAAGCCATCACTCCACAATGGCACTTAAGTTTAAAAATTTTAAGTTTAGTGTCTTAAGCAAAAATGTATTTCTATGCAAAAATCCAATTAAAATAAGCTGTCACAAAAGCTAATAGAGGAGATTATTCCATTACACATGAAAGACCATGGCTAAAAGTATATTTACAAGGGACTCCTTTTCTGCATATCGTGGCCCCCTTCAGCATATAGTGGCGCTATTCTGAGGCCCTCTTCAGCCAGCCGCGGCCAGTTTGCCATAAAGTGGCAGTCATTCACATCCCATTGAACATCTTTGTTGGGATTTCAAGGAAGAAGTGGCAGCACAGAAACCAAAGAATGTCAATGAGCTGGAAGGTTTAGCTCATGAGAAATGTGTAAAATTCCAATAGAGATGTGTCTGAAGCCTGATAACACTTGCCTGAAACATTTATTTGATGTTAATAAGAGGAAAGGATGCTCAACAAATGATTGACTTTAGGGGGTTGAATATGTTTGACATGACATTTGTGGAGATCATTTGTTATTTTTTATTTAAAAATTTGGGTAAACTGAACTCTTTGTTCTCAAAATCACTCAAATGTGTATTAAATACTGACTGTTTACTGAGGTTTTAGTTGATGTGTTTTAATTCGCATTCCCAGAATGTATTGCTGGTCAGGGGGGCTGAGTACTTTTGATGTATATATACACACTCACACACACATTTATTTATTTATTTATTTTCCCCCAGTTGAAGTCAGAAATTTTCATAAACAGGTTAAATTCACTAAAACAAATCCATTCCACAGATTTCATATTAACAAACTATAGTATTGACTTCATTAAAAAAAAAATTGTATCCATTCCACAGATTTCATATTAACATAATATAATTTTGGCAAGTCGTTTAGGACATCTACTTTGTGCATGACGCAAGACACTTTTCCACCAATTGTTTACAGACAGGATTTTTTAAATTGACTATATCACAATTCCAGTGGGTCAGAAGTTTACATACACTAAGTTAACTGTGCCTTTAAGCAGCTTGGAGAATTCCCGAAAATAATGTCAAGCTTTTAGGCAATCAGCCATTTAGCTTCTGATTGGCTAATGGGAGTCAATTGGAGGTGTACCTGTGGATGTATTTAAAAAAAAATATTTTAACTTAAGCTTAAGCGCCAAAAATCCCAACTTCATAGAGCTGTAGTTTGACATATTGCGCTCCATGGGCCTAAGACTATGGCTAGCATAGGCTATGAGCCGCCCCCCCCCCCCCCGTTCCTGGGACAGAACTGCTCCCAAACCTCCATGGCTAGCATCTACCCCCAAGATAAAGGGAAGTGAGAAGTCAGCATAAGCCAATACAGGGGCAGAGGTGAGCCTACTCTTCAATCCCTCAAAGCTCACCTGATACTGGTCTGTCCATGTCGCACCAAAACTTGACTCAGCTCGAGCCCTGGGCTTACAATTGGCAACCTCAGCCAACAGCCGGTGCAGAGGGGCGACCAGAGTTCTGCCACCCCCGTAGGGCACTGACATTACGTCACTACATCCATCTTGCTTGGATCTGTTGACATCCCTTTGGCAGAAATCACATGTCCCAGATAACTTACCTCCTGTTGGAAAAACATGCATTTAGCTAGTCTAGCCTTCAACCCCTCTTGCTCCAGCCGACTCAAAACCAGCTCCAACCACTCCAGATGTTGAGTCATGGAGGAAAACACCACTACGTCATACAGATACAAAAGCAGGGACTGACACTGCTGATCCCTAATCAACCTCTCCATCAACCGCTGGAAGGTGCTTGGGGCACTGCAGAGCCAAAAAGGCATACGATTCCATTCAAAGATGCAGAATGTGGTGCAAAAAGCAGCCTTGGGTCTATCCTCCTCCATGACAGGAACCTGATTGTACCCACTGGCGAGGTCCATGGTGAAAACCAATGGGCCCCACTCAGTGAGTCCAATGTTTCCTTGATGCGCAGCAGAGGAAAAGTGTCTTTTCGGGTCTTTCCGTTCAGCTGGAGGTAGTCTAAACACATACGCAACGTACCGTCCTTTTATTTGGCCAGCACAATGGGAGAGGCATAAGGACTACAACTCTCTCTAATAATGTTTGTATCCAACATCTGGTTTATGTGCATTTTTACCATGTCGTACTCAGACGGAGGTATCTGCCAGTACCTTTGTTGAACTGGGACAGTCTATCAAAGGCATGTCATGAGAAATGAGTCGGGTAAATCCCAAATCACCCTCATGCGCAGAGAAGACAGTGTGAAACTTTAACAGCAGAGACTTCACCTGTTCTTGTTCGGTCACTGTCAACACATACAAATCAATATTCTCGATTCTTTCCTGCACTGAACCAAGAACAGTTGGAATCTGAAGATTCACTGACGCGGAAACAGATTTGACTTTTGAGATGCTACAGGGCAAGCTCACAATAAATATAGTGTGCAGCGTGCCCAAAATGGAGTTCTGAAAAAGCATTATGTCTGTTTTACCTACATTAATGACTGGTACATAGGCGGTACCTCGAGTCACTCTTACTAGTGTAGATGATGCCAAAAGACCTGCAGGCAACCCAAACTCTGGGGGTTCAAAAAGAACAGTTTCTGCAGCAAAGTGCCCCGAGCAGGTTGCGGCTACCACTTTCATTGTGCCACTCTGAATACAACACGCTTTATGACCCCTTAATCGGACCCTGCCTGAACAACTAGCTTGGGGTACAGCACACACCTGACAACAGTGTTGTAATGCTTGAAACACTGACTTAGAGGCCCCTAACACCGACGGTCCATCAAAGAGGGCGGGGCTGTGCTGCCGAAAGAGCTCCTGATAGCACCGGCTCAACACATTCATTCCTAGAATACCAGGGACTTGAACATTAGTACCATCAGGAGGATCTCTGACGACCAGCATGCCACATTCTGGAATTACCTGACCGCAGAGCTCAATGTCCAACTCCATATAGCCAACATACTGTATCAACGACCCATTGGCTGCATGGAGCTGCAACCACTGACATACCCTTTGAGGCAATCCTGGCCCCATGACTCAAACTGTTCTAAGAAATAACTCTCTGTGATCGTAGACACCATGGAGCCAGTATCAATCAAACAGGGCACCTGTACCCCCCCCCCCATATAAACAACGAGGTGCGGACACTACACTATTAGATGCAACAGGGGGCGTGACAAACCTAAAATCGTTGAGCCATGGTCTTTCCCTACCGAACTGTGACTCTGCAGTTCGGTGGGACCTAGTTTTCCGTCAGTTGGGAAAAAGTGAGCCCAGCCATAGGGGGCGCCTCATGACGAGCTAGAGAGAGATTAGTGCGCACATGCTCTCCATCACATTCACGAGAGAAATGGCCTGGTTTTTTACACCAACGACACAGTAATACCTCAGTACAGGATGGCCGATGAACACGCTGAGGAAACCGCATACCTGCAACACTCTGAGTGAGTTGATCTAACTGTTGATGCTGTGACTTTAACATCTCCCACAAACCCCTCAACTCTGACTGAGATTATCCTTGCACTCCGTACTGGATGCCATGAGCCATTGGAACTGACTGACTCCATCCCCTCCCACTTCTCTCCCGCTCCCACCTAATCGTGTAACCACGTACTTCCAGTAAAGTAGAGGAGGGTTGGCGGCAAACTAATTGCTTCAGCTCCCTGCGGAGGGTGCTATCGGTGACATATTCAACAACTGATCACGTAACACAATTTCAGCATTAGGGACAGCATTGGGTGACTGCTGTTTAACCCTCTCCAGGAGAGTCATCAAGGCCAGGGAAAACTCCAGCAGATATTCCCCGTCCTGCTGCCTCCAGGAAAAAAGGCTTCTTGGAGTGCACATATCCTAATAGGATGGTTAATCACTTAACCTGCCACACTACCAAATACTAACAAAGTGTATATAAACTTCTGACCCACTGGGAATGTGATGAAAGATAAAAGCGGAAATAAATAATTCCCTCTACTATTATTCGTATAGTAATTAATTATTAGTAATTAAGCAGTGATCCTAACTGATCTAAGACAGGGAATGTTAAAAAATGTAAATAGTCTGCACTTATATAGCACCTTTTTAACCTTAACGGTATTCAAAGCGCTTTACACTGTGACTCATTCACTCATTCATACACCAATGATAGCAGAGCTACCATGCAAGGTGCTAGCCTGTCATTGGGAGCAACTTGGTGTTGCCAAAGGACACTTCGGCATGTGAAGCTGTGTGGACCGGGATTCAAACCATCAATTCTGCGATTAGTGGCCGACCCGCTCTACCAACTGAGCCACAGCCGCCATTTTAGTTTAAATGTATTTGGCTAAGGTGCATGTAAACACTGTATATAGCAATGCTAAACAAAGGGGGAATGTTTTGGATCAAAGAGGGCTGAAAACAATGCAAATGATCAAAATGGAACAGTTCTAAGCTTTTGTTTTTCAAATGGATCAGAAGACATTTTCAGGCTCAAGGAAGTTTTATTGAAAAACACATTTGAGACCATATACATACTTTTCTTATATACAATAAAATAATAGTTTTTAGAATAAATACAGCAGCAGTCAGTCAAAACAATCTAAATGGCAAAATGTAAATGTATTCCAGGATTCCTTGAGAGATAATGAGATATTTTAACAATCAAGCTAGATTTCCAGGAGAAGGACAGAGCGTCCCTGGTTTAAAGCCTAATAGAACAAATATAAACATTTCAGCAGACCAAAAGACATTGACAAAATCTTGTAGAGGTAGACAGATGCTTAAAAAACAAAGTGAAATAAAATAAAAGCCATATAAATGAACTTACAGAATACAAACAACAAGTGAAACATAATGTACAGACTGTATTTAAGGTCTGTACAGCTTTATCTTGATGTATACTGAATCAGTGTGGACATTTCAAACAAATATTGAGGCAGAATTATTGACTAAACTACAGATGTGATAAGTAAAAACATATTTTACAGTTGAATGTTATTGTGGAGCGTAAAGATTTCATATTTGAATATCTGATGACCCAGATTTGGATCTTGCCTAGGTGGAGATACAGTATGCAGTCTTCAGCAATGGAGTAGTTTAGTTTGAAAAAACATTGTGCTAGTAAAAAAAAAAAAGCAGCAATTTTCTACACATCTATGAGGTTCATTAATCAAAGTCATTCTGGAATATCTGGTAGAATTCAGTCAAAAGCTATTTTATAAATATTAAAACCATGTAACATGCATGTACATATAAGAATAAATAGGTATAAGTATATGAAAGGGAATATAAATTAAGGGTAATGTCCTCTCAGTTAAAGCTTTACGCTTCAGTGCGTGACCTCTTGTTGACACTGGGCATCTCCTGTTAAATCATCAGTGCCTGGAATTCTCTTTCCATTCCAGGAAGACACACACCAACAGCGTGGCGGATGGCCAATCAGAGACGTCTCACACTGATAAAGCAACAAAAACAGTGTCACAATATAGTACTACATAAACGTAAAAGGCCCACAGCACAGGAAAACATGACCATTTTAGGGTTAGTGTGCCAGATACTAAGAAGGCAACTGCTTATCTGGACAACAGATTATCCAGATCAATGTAATGTACTGTTGAAAACATACTGTATTTGAACATAACACAACAACTGAGTTACAATTGTGGCTTAAAGTTTTTCAAATAATGCATTTCCATACAGAATTATAGCTATATTTTGCTGCTTTAGTTGGATGGAGAGGGAAACCCACCTGTTTGGCCTTGTAGAACCCATGCTTGTCACAGTTAGGGAGGTAGAAATTTGTGAATTTCTCGCCTAATATCTGCTGTGATTCAGTAATGATGTCCAAAGAGGCATGCAATTCAGTGTGACATGGACCCTAGATGAAAGAGGGAAAATGTAAGAAAACAAAAACAATAAGTTTTCTTCTTATGGTTATTATTATTCTGCATCCTCTGACATGGATTCTATGGCAGCCCCAAAAAGTTGTGAAATTTGACACACTGTTAAGAGAGAATCTGAGAATTCCTTGCTGCAAGAGTCTCTTAACTCAAACCCTTTAGCGCCACTATAAATTTAATGATTACTTATTTTTATGATAATCATGTTTGAACCATATGACCTAATGAAATTCTTGTTTCTTCTGATTCCTTGGCTCATGGCAAGTCAAATATTGCAATTTCCTAGATTTTCCAGCATTTAAAAATTTCTGAAAAACCTATTTTAACTTCTAGGCCGTTAATTCTTTACTTGGCAAAACTAAAAGTTTATTTTCCGAACTTGTGATGTGAAAAAATATTTGCCCATTCATGATTTCTTCTATTTTTGTGTATTTTTCATACTTAATAGCTTTCGATCTTCAAATGAGATATAACATAAAACAAAGGCAACCTAAGAAAACACAAAGTACAGTTTTCAAATATATATATATATATATATATATATATATATATATATATATATATATATATGTATTTTATTGAAGCAAAAAAAGTAATCAAACACCTATATAACCCATGTGAAAAACGAACTGCCCCCTTAAACTTAATAGCTGGTTATGCCACCTTTAACAGCAACAACTGCAACAAATGCTTCTGATAACTGGAGATCAGTCTTTCACAACGCTGTGGTGGAATTTTAACCCACTCTTCTTTGCAGAACTGCTTTAGTTCAGCCACATTGGAAGGTTTGAGCATGAACTGCCTGTTTAAGGTCCTGCCACAGCATCTCAATCGGGTTCAAGTCAGGACTTTGACTAGGCCACTCCAAAACTTGAATTCTGCTTCTTTTGAGCCATTCAGAGGTGGACTTACTCCTTAGCTTTGGATCATTGTCTTGCTGCATAATCCAGTTGCACTTGAGCTTTAACTCACGCACTGATGACCGGATGTTCTCCTTCAGGATTTTCTGGTTGAGAGCAGAATTCATGTTTCCCTCAGTTATTGCAAACCATTCTGAACAGTGAAGTATCCCCACACCATCACACTACCACCACCATACGTGACCGTAGGTATGGTGTTCTTTTTGTGGAATTCTGTGTTTGATTCACGCCAGATGTATTTGGACCCGTCTACCAAACAGTTCCACTTCCGACTCATCAGTCCACAGAACATTCTCCCAAAAGGTTTGAGGATCATCAAGGTGTGCTTTGGCAAAATTCAGATGAGCCTTAATGTTCTTCTGGGTTAGCAGTGCTTTTCGCCTCACCACTCTTCCATGGATGCCATTTTTGGCCAGTGACTTTCAGAGAGTAGAGTCATGAACAGTGACATTTATTGATGTGAGTGAGGCCTGCAGTTTCTTGGATGTTGTCCTTGGCTTTTTTTTGACTTCCTGAATGAGTCGTTGCTGTGCTCTTGTAGGAATTCTGGAAGGTCAACCACTTCTGGTAAGGTTCACTACTGTGCTAAGCTTTCTCCATTTGGAGATAATGGCTCTCACTCAGGTTCTTTGAAATAGCTCTGTAACCCTTCCCAGACTAATGTATTTCAAATCACCCTTTTCCTAATTATTTCTGGAATTTCTTTCCACCTTGGCATAGTGTGCTACAGGGTGAAACATTTCAGCCAACTTCATACTGCTGAAACGTTCTATTCAGGTGTTGATTTGATTGAACAGGACAGGCAGTAATCAGGCCTGAGCGTGTATAGTCAAGATGAACCCCATTACAAATGCAGTTATATAGATTTGGGCAATTAGTAACTAAGGGGGTAAATAATTTTTCACACAGGCCCAGTTGGTATTGGATAACTTTTTTGCTTCAATAAATAATATTATCATTTAAAAACTGTATTTTGTGTTTACTCAGATTGCCTTTGTTATATATAAAATTTAGTTTGAGTTTTTTTAAACAATTTAGTTCACAGAACTGAAAAAATTGGTGGGAAGCAAAAGGAAATCTGCCTAAAATACAGTAGCTGTGACAGCTTTGACCAGAGATTAGGCCAAGAAATCTCAGGTATCGAGTAAGGTATTCCCAGAACCATAAATTTAACAATTTATAGCCACATGATGCTTTAGATGTACCTGTTGGACCAGTTTCTTTCGGATTGCATTCACTTTGGCCTTGATGCTCTCTTGTGCCTCTGCCGCGTCCTGTGGATTAAGCGGTCTGTTGAGTCCCAGCAGATAATTCAAGGAGCCCTGTTCAGATGTGATATCTGTGTCATCTAAAAAGGGATTTCAGAGATAAAGTCAATATTGATTTTAGTCAACATGGAGTCATGGTGCAGAACTTTAAAAACTATAAAAGTAAATGTGGGTGACAAAGTCACATAGATCCAAAATGGATAAGAACATGTAGCCAACAAATTCAAGTAGATGTGACCGACAAAATAAAAACATTTCACTTATCAACATGTACTAACTTTAAATGTACATACAGGCTATATGTGAATATTTTTGAGAGAAAAACAAGAAGAGAAAAGCAAATTATGATGACATCCTTTTGCAATGGTTCAAAGCTCCACTAATAACTCGATGCTGTATAGACACGCACCTTCAATCTCGTCATTTTCGGTGCAGACGGCTTGTCCACGTGTCAGAGCGTGGAGTGGCCGTGGGTCACCAGGCCTTGGCATACAGCGCAATCCAGTGCTGCAATGCGCCGTGTAGACTCCACAGGACTCGCCTTTCTTCAGAGCACAGGCGAAGCAGCAACCGCAGCCCGGCTCTCTCAGGACCTCCTGACAGTCCGAAGACACCACGGGACAGGTGCTGAGCTGCTCCTGGGAGCATGGAGCACAGCGGATGGGCTCTGGCCCAACCACAGGTGTAAGCTCCGCTGGCCAGAAGATGCTCACGAACACCACCGACAAAAACAATCCTCGCATAGCCAAAGAAAACAACTGCTATTTAGTGTTGAACTGAATGTTTGTTGATCTTGTGTTGGTCAATTCTGTTTTTTGTGGATGTGTGCTGGGTTTTTATGCTGTAACTTGACCTCAAAAAAGTTAATTATTGACATACTCCGTGAGTGTAATAATTCTATGTTTTCAGCCTGTAGGTTTGCTCTGATTTCGTAGACTTGTAGTGGACGTCAATATTTACTCTAGCACGGATTGTGCTACAGTGATTTTTCCACAATGTGGACTAACAAGCAATTTTTTCCAATTACACCAATCAAAACTTTGATCTTGATACTGCCATTTACATAACTCCTAAATGAGGTACATAATGGAGTTGTAAAAACATTGTCCACCATTTTGTTCATCACACAACAGGAGTTGCATTAGTAACCATATCTAAGCTATGTTTTGAACACAGTTTAAATTGGGTCACAAAAACAAGGTCATTTGGCCATTGCATAACAGGATGGATTCCTTTTAAGTCTTCAGCAATCATAACATGTTTGTCATGAGGTGCTGCGCTGTAATTAGGAGTTTCCTGGTGTAGTATTATTCACACGATCTACAGCAAACTTTGGACACTTCAATACCATTCTCAAAATCACAAGATCTCCGGCATGAAACTGAAGTCAACCCATAGTTCAAGCCTACTGTATTTGAAGATAACATTTACTATTCATTTGAAAATGTACATGCATTTTACTTTTGCGTTTAAAAAAATAATAGATACCATTAATTTACTAAATATCTTAATAACACACATCCTATGTTCTCTGAAAAGCCAAACTCAAAACACTTTGATGCCTCATGCAATGGTGTGGAAATGATCACTGTTCATGTTTCTATAGTTTAGAGTTGATGTAGAAATGTTTTGGAGTGTATCAATGTCTATACGAACACACCATCGGCAAATGATTAACATTCCACCCACACATGTTTCAGCCATAGATTGCGTAACAATAAAGAAAACAGTTGACCAATGATGAATTAAATAAAAATTTGAAATCCTTTTCACAGTCTCCCTCTACATATTTACTTTTATTCCTAACTCCTGAGAATAAACCGAAGGACAAGGAAATGGAAAGTAATAAAGACTTACAAATAAAAAATACAAATAATGACCTCAGATATTAAGACAGATAAAAAGTCCAGTGTATGTACTGGATGTGTCCACTTCCCTTTATAAATTACATTTAGTCTCCGGGTTCTTTATTTGATGGTGAACTCATGAGTTGTCATGCATCAAATTCACCAGCAGAAACACTTTTTCTTTAGTCAATCATTTATACGAAATATCTGTAGTTTAGCTTGAATGCATATGAAAATATAATTTGTCATATTTTGATTATGTGTGTGTAAAGGTGTCTACCTTATTGCTATAATTTGATTATACCCTGATTAAGCCATTATTATTTTTTTAGAAATCTGAAAATGCCTTTATTGAATCACCTGGAACTCTTTATTTTCTTCTAAAGAGAGAGAAAAAAATCCAATATTCATTCACGTTAATTTAATATTTAACTAAATTTGTCTTGACCATAATAATTTCTTTGTTAATTACTAGACACATGAGTACTATATTCATATTAATGACTACTATACATGCCAATTTTCTGCACAACGAAGTTGAATTATCAGTATCCCATATGCTTGTACACATTGTTTTATGTTAAACATGCTATTTGTTCCTCAAGGTTGCTCTGTTGTTTGAGTGATTGACTTAATTTACATTTGACATTGCTAATGTAACTACAACACACAAACAGCATGATATGGCTGTTGTTATTTGGGTGTACTACTGAAATTCTGTAAGTTGTTCAGCTATTTAGAATCAAGAAGTGCCTGAGAAAATACACATGTGTAGCTTATGTGTTGTGCAGGTCAATGTGTGTTTGACAGCCTGTTTTGTCTCATAAAATGTAATGAATTCCATTCTACCATCGGCAGCGGCGAATTTAGGCATGGGCAACATGGACAGCCACCCGGGGTGGTGTGAAGTCCACCATCCATCTCATCTCCAACCATATCCATAAAACTGTGTGTGCAACTGCAAAGAAGGTTATGGCATATTCATATTCAATTTTAACAGACAAGATGAGATAATGACTTTGTTCAATCAGAGGAGTGATATAGAGTGGTTCCTCTATGAGAAATTTAACTTACGGGCACACTACATTTATATTTGATGAGTCATGTCTTGTTACACTAGATGCGCTACAACAACTTTCCACTTTCACACACACAAAAAAAGGAAAAAGGCAGATTGTCACTTCATGAACAGTTTTTGCTTTGTTCCTCATACAATGCTATCTTATGTAAGGGATAATCCACTGCTTGATGTGCGTTAAATGATTTAATGCACAACGTGGAGGCAAAGAACCACCTGACACGATGGATTATCCTGCTTATACCATGGGCACATTGATTAGTTACTGCTGTCATTGAATTTTAAAGTGCAATTTTTGACAGGAAGAATAACAAATAACATGCACCAGCATGGCAACCAGTGCACGACACTAAGCACAACCCAAAGAACACATATGATATGCACATCAAAGTAACACCAATTTGTATTTTGCCTCTGGGTATGAACCCTCCGTTGGACATTTCATGGCTCTAACCACTGGTCCACTCAGCTGCTGTGTTAACAGACACCAAAAGGAACATACTATGCTAAGAATTGTTTTTACAGCCAAGCAATAAAACGTTACAGGCAAAAATAGCCATTTTATGTAGTACTGTCGTGAAAGGAGTAAAAGTGTGCAAACTTCGGAGAGGAGACGTAGTGCATGATGGGCATTGTGGTTCTCTATGAGGCCAGAGAATATTTAGCAGAGACAAGTCACTACTATTAAAATAAATGGGAGAAATTGGAATACCCAACCAAGTAGCTCTAGCACCCAACAGTCAATGGATGTAGAAACAAAGTCCCACCTTACAGGTAAAATAGCCAATTACATTTTAGATACAAACATCGCCTGCCAATCAACTCACTACCGTGCACGTGCATTTTGTGTTTTAGCGTAATATGAAGTCAACGTTTGGTTGAGTGAAAGCAGTTGATTCATGCGTTAAAACGTGCTGCATTAAAAAAAAAATCAGTAAACACGTTTAGGCAGAGGTCTTTCACTGGCTACGACATGATACACAGGGTGAAATTCTCACTCAGTTCACTAACTTGCAGCCAAACTGCTACTTTAAAGCTCTCCATAACTGTGAGAATGGGATGAGAAAAGCTGAATCTGCATCAGTAGCTCTGAGCAACGTTCTACATCAATTGTGTACGCATAGAAAATGTCTTGGTTTCTAAAAAAGATTCTACAGTTTTTTTTTATAATAAACAATTCGTTTGATTCATGAAACACACCATTTTATGACATTTTGGTAGCATTAAAAACAGTTCAATTCAAGTTGTATCAGCATGCGCCTTTGAAGTTGCGGTGTCTGTACTCACCATGGATCAGCTCAAAACAAGCGTGCACTGAGATGACTTAAGTGAAAAATATTCATTTTTTTTCATCAGAATTATACCTTGGACATGTTAGGCTGGCATTCCCTACTGAATTTTAAAAACATCTTAAGTTGAGAGCACATGATGACATATATGGTGCAGGTACAAGTGTTGGACTTTGCTGCTTTAGGTAAAACAGTGGATATACTTCATTATTCATATTGGCTGCCATGTTGATGGAAAAACAAATCATGCATATTCATGTTATTGATTTTTATTATAAATATGTGAAGACCTACTTTCAAAATATCTGTTTACTGTCATTTTGACATGAGTGATGTACAGTAGCTAGCATGACCTGTAATGTCTCTTGTAGGCATTGCATGGATTATTTGTATAGAATGCATAGCAGAAGAGAAAGTGGCTGTGAGAAATAAGAAATGCAAAAGGAACGTAACACTTTACTTTCCATTAAAAAAAACAACAACTAGTTACTTCGAATAAAGCACAATTCGAATGAGTTACTTTTAATAGTAACGTTACCCAACACTGCTCCTGAGAACATGTAATATTTTATTCCTATTCTTTTTCATTTTCAAATTAATGAGGAAAAACCGGCATTGCTGACATGACCATTGTAAAAGTAGCTCTTAATATTCATAATGAGGAGAAAATCATCCAAAACACAACAAACAAACATGTAGACTTTGACCTCTGAGATGTCCATATGGTATCCATTAAGTCTGCAAAATTGACTGAATTTATGAAATCGTGATGTCTGATTGCACAGTTTTCAAAACAGTAGAAGCCGCTGTGTGTTAAAGTCTCCATTCAGAGCTTCAGTGATGTGTGATCGTGGGGCACCCTCTAGTGGCACATGTTGAGCAGTGCAGCAATTTTAGATTATGTTTTTCATATTACAAATGTATTTGAACAGAGGCATAAAACTCTCACAATGTCTCATTACAGAGGACAGCAGCGTAAGCGAATTCATATAGAATGATGATTAAAACTGACTGGAACTGTGCATTAAACTTTTTTTAACACGTATTCCAACCAATCAGAATCGAGTATTTGAACAGACCATGGTATAAGACATGATATGCGCATATATTTACAATTTGTTCTCTTGTGTTTAAATTGTGTTGTACCTCAACTATAGAACATTGCACTTGCAGGACTGGGGTAGAAGTCCTGAAGAGCATGCGACTATCCATGTGAGACGAAAGTGTCATAGAAGCACCACAAAGTGACTTAGTTGCTTCAGCAATCACATTTTTCATCTAACTATCGCTTAGGTTTAGATTTAAGGTTTAGGGTAGGTATTTAATTTTTATTTAAAATTTGTTAGTGTGTTACCAATAAAAACCTTATCTGTTTGGGATAATATTTAACTTGCTTCTTGCCCAACACTGTTCATTTCACGTTCAGATCTGCCACTATAAACTCACTGGACACTTTATTAGGTACACCTGTACATCTACATATTCATTAAATTATCTAATCAGCCTATTCTCGTTTGGCACTCAGTGAAGGCGGTCGCATTTTCTCTCCCTCTCCCTGCCCTGACCTCCCTGCTTTGCTCTCTCGTCACGTCTAGTCAACTGTCTTGTACTTTTGAGAGACTCTCTCAGCACTGCTCTCCAAACTAAGAAATTATTATGGATTTGATCAACTGGTCTCTCAACGCAATTGACACCATCTTCTCGAGGAGAAGCTTGGGTTCGGGGGAACCTAACTGCCCTGACGGAACGTTTGCAGCTGGCTACACGATGGACGCGTGGGAGAGGTGGCGGGTCGTGTGTCTGGCGGTTCTTTCCGTGGAGGACGTTGAAGATATCTACCTATTCGAAACCATGATAACAGGTCTCTGCTGATTGGATTAGGCATTGCCCTGGGTTATCGAAGAATTAAGAAGACGGAGACAGCTGTCCAAAGCCTCACAAGGCTGCCCGTCATGATTGAGGCGGTGGGCAGAGTTGTCAGCACTCAGACTCTCAATACGGATAACATCATGAAGGAGCTTACAGCTTTGCAAAGGCAAATGGATCGTTTAAGAGACCAAAATGGACATGAAGAATAGCTTGAGAAATTGCAGCTATTCGCCCCAAGACAAAACATCTCAATCTTATCTGTTTCGGCACCTAGCAACCAGCACTGGCCTTGGCCAAGGCCGCTGATGGATCAACAACTTCCCTGGTTAGAGCACTGCAATGAGCCGCTCTCGCATTCCCTACCCCCTACAAAAAACACCCTGGGATTGTGACCTTATGGCGAATCTCTGGGCTCACACACACACAAGACTTTACACAAATACAGATATGCATTCGACCCACACCCCATCCCACGCCTTCGCCGCTTCGTACCCCCCAGTCTGACAGGCGGGTCTGTGACCAGCGCCGAGAATGGCTGCAGGACCGGATGGCTGTTTGCCAGTGCTGGGTTAACCCCATCCCCCACTCCCCTACCCTGTTGCAAGTTTTTGTTATGTTGTAGATGTACTGATTATGTGCTAAGTGTTGCTGAGATGTTTTTTCCTGTTCCCATACTGTAATCCTAACAGGAGCATAGTCTGGGGGTTGCTTTTTTTATCTCACCTTTCCCCATGTAATGCTGTATATCTTCTCAATTCCCTGTCTTCCTGCCCTGTCCACCCGTTGTCATATTGTATGTTTGTATGGGCAGGATGATGGCCAATTTCACTGGTTACTTTCACTTGTGACTATGTGACAATAAAGGGTTACTACTACTTACTACTATCATGTGGCAGCAGTGTAATGTATAAATTCAAGCAGATATGGGTCCGGAGCTTCAGTTAATGTTCACATCAACCATCAGAATGGGGAAAACTTGTGTTCTCAGTGATTTATACTGTGGTATGATTGTTGGTGATAGACGGGCTGGTTTGAGTATTTCTGTAACTGGTGATCTCCTGGAATGTTCACACACAACAGTCTCTAGAGCAGGGGTCGGGAACCTATGGCTTGTGAGCCACAAGTGGCTCTTTGTTAAAAATCAAGTGGCTCACCGGGTGTCTCTACATTAATCACCAACACATGATTGTTTAAAACTTTCTAGAGATCATTTTATTGCAGAAAGTGTGGGTGCAATTGCAAAGCTTGAAATCAGACAGACTGTTTTGATTTCCTTTCTCCCGAATTTGCCATATAGCCTACTCCTGGTGAGTAATTTTGCTGATGTACCAGCCACCGTGGAGGGTGATCTGTAAGACTTCTCATGCGTTTGATCAAACTTGTGCAAGTCTATTTTGAAGAACAGACGAAGGAAAAGCCGCCGATGCGTGTCTGATTTGATATGTGTGCGCAATGAGCTCTGCTGTTCACGAGTGCAATGATTATCCTAGACATGCATATGCTGGGCCTCGTTTCCCAATAACTATTGATCTTAGCTGTTAAGAGCTTTTCATACAAGCATTATTATTTATGTGCTCCCAGGTTGTGATATACTGTAATACCCACCAAATGCGACAAAGTTCAAACCAGTTTGCGAGCTCCTTTGTCCAAATGCAGGTATTTCATGCACAAGTAATTTTGCTCATCTACCCACAAAAGATGGGTGACCTGTAAGACGTCTCGGAGTGACACATGACAAGAAATGCCATTAGTCACAAAGACATGTACCTGAAGAAACTTTATTATATTTTTATCATATAAGAACAGACCAAAGAAAAGCCATCATTATTCATGTCTGATTCACTGTTTGTTCAGAGGCATGCAGTGGGACACTGTCTCGTGGAACACAAGTTATATGTGGTACACCATTCAGAGTAATTTCTAGAGACTGTTGTGTGTGAAAATCCCAGGAGATCAGCAGTTACAGAAATACTCAAACCAGCCCGTCTGGCACCAACATGCCATGGTCCACTGAGATCACATTTTTCTCCATTCTGATGGTTAATGTGAACATTAACTGAAGCTCTTGACCTGTATCAGCATGATTTTATACATTACACTGCTGCCATATGATTGGCTGATCAGATAATCACATGAATAGATGTACAGTTGTACCTAATAAAGTGTCCGAAGAGCGTGCGTGTAATAAACCACGTATAATTTTACAAAAATGTTGCCAGTCACCTAATTATCATGAAATCAGGTTGAACGCCCTTTAACATGCTCAATCTATGGATTGCATTGTATACTCTGCTTGAAAGCTTCACTTTATTTAGTTGACCAGCTACTGGAAGCTTCTAAAACAACCAGGACAATTCAACTGATACACTTGTGTAAAATCACCATGCAACATCTGCTTTATGCAGAACAATGAGCTAGTAGCTAGCAGCTAGCAGTCTTGTCATTGTTTTTGTCAGTTTGTGTAGTGTTTAAGATGATGTCACGGCAGTAGAAGCAGTGCAACTATGGCGATCAGCCTATAATCCCACCCACAGGGAG